>MU665623.1:165212-175711 GCA_026770625.1 Nicotiana glauca
AGCGAATAACTTTTTGTTGTATATATTATTTATTATATTAACCAATATACAAAATATCTGGAAAAGTAATAACGGGACTTTAACAGAGTGAGTAAACTTTATGTGAATATTTTAATCATAACATAGTTGCTGCCATATTTTTTTTCTATGTTACTTCCCCAACAATTGCCTTGGCTGAACAATATAAATATCTATTAATAGTTTATACTCACCGAAAGGAACATTTGTGAAGTTAAAATTTTCATTTATAAAGATATACTATACTGCAAGTATACTTTGGATGAATTCATATTTGTAACTACCTAAATATATATAGATTCCTCATTAATTTTTGATTTGAAAAGAGGCAAAACAGATTGTAAAGTATTACTATACATGAGAATTATATATAATCAAGTAAAGAGCGTAAACTAATGTGTGTATTCATGTTTTTCCTCTTTTAAGACATTGGATATGTCGTTAAAGTTGCATTATTTGAAGGAATAAGTTAGTGTTATTCCATTATGTTAGTTATTTTATCTAATACTCTTAAGAAAAGAAAAAAAGATTAAAATGATAGGTAATGTTGATAAGAAATAACAAACTTTCATTAATTAAAAAAATTACAAGTAGTCGTAGAGACGGTTCTCCCACTCAGCTTCAAATTTAAGAACATAAACCCAAAAAGGTTCACTTGGCCAAACCTCGTGATAAATGTCAGTTAAAATACTACCTAAAGGTTATCCAAGTGAATCTACTAAAATTGATAAAGCTTCCCAATCAGATAGTATAATTTTGTCTATAGCATCAATTAGTGCATCTCGAGTAAGCTGATAATTTGCAATATGTACATCTACTGCAGGCCTAAGCTCTCTAAATTTCTTTTCTCTTTCCCTTCGTTCAACCCTTCGATCTCTTAACTTATTTTGTATCGCCCTTGGGACATTTCTGATAACTTCAGGCTTTGAGTCTGAAGCATTATAGGAATAAATATTGCGACGGCATACCCTTCTACGTTGTCCCCTTCGTTGAATTTGAGAACTCGTAGTTGGAGTAATTTGAACGTGTCCTTGTTCATCCATCTCTGACAGAATAACTTTGCTGAGAGCTTGTTTGAGTAATCTGCTCACATTTAGATGGACATGTTGCAACTAATCTGCATATGTCGTATCGTGGTTAAAAGTGATAAACGGATTAGTAACATTATGTAAGTACCATTAAAAAATATTACACCCTTTACAAACCTAGATTTAAACTCAACATATTGCGGCATATTAGAATTGATCCAAAGTTTTGTAGAGTAGCAACAACTACGCACTGAGTAGTTACCTGTAGATAAGATAAATAAAAAATTAGAAGCTAGAAATTTTTTTGAAACTAAATTTAAAATATAGATGTAAATTTGGTAAACCTATAATTTTTTGAGGTTTCATAAATTATAAAACAACAATCAAAGGTTCGTCGATAGCTCCATTCAAGTAAGGCTGAATTTGATCCATAAGTTCACTCCATAAGGTTGCCGTAATTTTGTTCCTCCTATAAGTTTCAAGGTAATCCTTCATCAAAAAAATAATATAAATAATTAAACTATAAATGTATAGTTTGTATTATAACTTACTGATCATCTTCGAGTTGAACATTGAGGAAGACACTGTCGTTATCTCCTTGCTTGTGGGTCTTAACATCTTCATACCTCACAACCTGACCAATGACATCTACAAATATAAAAGTTAGTTAGACAATATTGTAAAACGTGGTAATAATGGAATAGAAGAATTACCAAATAATTCTGCCTCATCGACATCATTCTGATTTGTTAGCTGATCAAAAGGATGAAAGTTGAAGATATTCATATGAAATGAAGAATCAACTATTTCCTCAACTATTGCCTTTGTGTAAATGTCAGCCTTAGATTATGTGGTGTAGTCTTTAAACTCAAGTTGTTTGGTACGACGACAAAGTAGCTCATGCGATATAGACCAAGTTCCTGTATCTTGGTCCTAAAAAACTTAATTACATACTTTCCAATCGAGGCCTGGATACGATCACCCTAAAAAGATAGATTAATTATTAGAATGTATCATATTGCAAATAAATAGAACATATGCACGGATTAGTGCACAATTTGTGAAGGCTTGAGGTGGATGATGTTGGAGTGGGCAAAGCATGTGACTGTTGCATAATTGTTTCTGTACAAATGACCCCTTTAGGTGATTTTGCACTTCTATACAAATGAACACATTAATTTAAGCAAAACCAAAATACAAAAGTTTAACCATAAATAATGCTAATCTTTCTCCTATACTTTACATGACAAAATTAATATTTATAGAGTGAGGAAGTTGGCGAAGAAATAGTGCTCAAAGCTAATTGCTTCATTTTGTGTTCATAATCAACCTCTACGGGAAAGCGAGGCTCCAAAGATGTGTAGGCATCGAACATATTTTAAAAACTAAAAACAAACTAATAATGCTGACGTACGCGTCTCTGTGATTGTACACTACTCATTTGAATGGTGACGTTTTTTCGGAAGTATAATAAAATCTTTAAAACTAAGTGAAGTTGAATAAGTAAAATTGCCGTAAGTTCGTCGTAAAGAAATTAATAACAAACTACTTTAAAAAATAGAAACACATATAATTTTTCACAAATGAATAAAGTAAATGTTATTAGGCACTTAAACCACAAAAAATGGATAGAATTGTATTAAATCAAACACTGATAGATTCCACGACAGACACACAAGGAAACAAAGAAAGAATAGAATTTTAGAACTATAATAATTAAGTTGAAGATATTACCTTTGCATCTTGTAAAATCAACTCAATCGAATATGGTTTTCCAGGATTGAAACGATCCGGCATTTCCCACATTCGAACGACTCTAACTTTGAGATTCCATTGCATCGAATTTCTTGAAATTTTACTGATTTCATGAACTGTTGTAACCATATTTGTAAATTTATGTAATTTGAGCAGAGAAAATAGAGCAGAGAGCAGATATTTGAAACATTATCAGCGTAGGAGACCGTTTATAAATTATGGGGTTGGTTTTGATGCCCATGTTTGGTCTTGCGAGGAGGATCGTGAAGAATTTTTTTCTTTTCTTCCTATTTTTATGTAAGATTATTTATAAAGAAGAGTCCAATTCTTATCCAATTCTTAAAATACACGGTCGTGGTAAGAAACATGGGAGAACAAAAAAACGTGGGAGTCATGGTGTGAATAGATATGCTAAATCGTAGGAGTCTGTAAATAACTGACAAAATTAAATTTTTTATTTTTTTGTAAATCTCCAAGCTTATTGGAGTTTTGTCTGAAAAATTAAAACGTGTCATTTTTTCGTTTTTACACTTGGCATAATGTCATGGTTTCCTTTTCTATATTAATAGATTTTTAGTTAACTTAAGTCGTATATCTTTACGTCTTTGAATTTGGCTAGTGTTTAACTTCTATTCCTAACCGTACAGAGTCTTTATAGATTATATAAAAGATAATTATACTTAATTTTTTTACTAAAATAAATTAATAGTCCTCACGTTCAATAACTTATAAGATAAGACATATTATGCAAACAATTATTTAAAACAGTGCTATGAGTTAAATTCTCGGAACAAATGGAGCCCCTCCTTTTACTTCTAACTCAAGGCATTTCTTTACTTAAATGATAAAAAGATTAAGCTCGAGTTTGACTATAGATTTTTGACTTTTTTTTTTTTGAAAATATTAGTTGTTCATAAAATATGATCAATTTTGAAAAAAATGATTTTCTTTTTCCAATTTCCAAAAAATTGTTTAGTTTTTTAGGTGAAAATTTTACTTTCATTCGCAAAATTTTCATTTTTTTTTTCAAATAAAATACATATCTAAACAACACTATAACTTTTAAAAACTATTTTTCAACATATTTTTTTTCTTTCAAATTTAACCAAATTTATGTGTCCAAAACGAATGGGGTTTATTAAAAGAGGAATAAAAGAAATAATGTACGGATTTTGGGTGTGTTTGGTATAATGGAAAATATTTTCCAAGAAAACGTTTTCTTGAAAAACAAGTAGTAATCTTATTTATTTTTCGGTGTTTGGTACACAAATTAAGAAAAATGACTTCTCAAGAGTATTCATAAATAATTTAGATATAATAAACATGAAGTCATAAACTTTCAAACCGACAACCTTCCGAACCCACAAATTTCATAAACTTTCGAACTGCTAAACTTTCAAAACCGCGAAATTTCGAACTCGTAAACATTATAATTCCTAAACTCGTAAACTTCCAAACACATAAACCTCCAAACTCATAATTTTGGAACTTGTAAAATTTTGAACCTTTAAACGGATAAAAAAAAAAAATTAAAACTGAAAAATATTTTTTTTTCATGGGGGAAGGTGGTAGTAAAACAAAAAAAAAATAGAAATTTATATTACCAAGAAAAGTAAAAAAATATTTTTTGTGCGGGGCAGGTGAAGGGGTGGGGTGGGTGCTGCAGAAAAATAAAAAAATATAAATTTAAAATTGCAAAAAAAAATTAAGGTAAAAAAAATGTGGTGGGGGTAGGGTGTAGTAGGGCGGAGGGGTAGTAGGGTGAGTGGTAACGGAAAAATTAAAATTGAAAAAAAAAAATAATTTTGGAGAGGGAATAGAATGGGTTGGTGAGGATGGGAAAGATTGAGAAAAAGTTTTGGAAAATATTTTATCGAATATTTTTTTCCATTTGACGGAAAATATTTTTTAAAATATTTAAGGGGACGAAAACGTGAAAAAATTGGAAATCGTGCTGGACACCCTCTTTGTCTTGACCCGAAAGACGGAGCCATTGTACAATATGTGTGGCTTGCCTGTACCCGAAAGATGAGCCAAGTCGTCTACAGTCTACATATAACTGCTCACCTTTCTTATCAATCCCATTTTTCAAACTATCCATTTCGGATTGATGTTAAACAGCCAAGTCATGCATGTAATTGAGACCTCTTGAGCTAAACAACAGAATGCCCAAAAATTCCTCTTTTCAAACACCCATTTGCAATTACTAATCAGTGATCAAAGATAAATCCTTTTGTTCCACAATCGCCATGCTTTTCCATTTTGATCTAAAAGAATTTCAAGAAAAGGTGTCCATTCAACTCCGACCTTTGCAACGGTCTTTCCAGTTCTGGGTTCGGGCTGCTGATATTTATACTGGTTATAAAGTATCCCCCTTTTGTCTCTTTCACTCTGTGTTGGTGTATGGATAGCTCTTTTGTTCCTAAATAGTAGTTCAATTATATATATTTAAGGTCTTTTTTTGGGTTGCGTAGGTATTTCAGGTAAGAGCAAGTTTAGAGAAGGATGTGCAGAAACAGGAAGTAATGTGGGAGAAGCAGCACGAGGTTGCTGCTGACAAGATATATAACATGTGTTCTGACCTTGGTGGGTTTTTCCTCAAGGTACTTCTTCTATTAAAACAAGGATTTAAGTTATACAACAAAAGTACGGTGAATTTTTACACTATCAATGTAATGGAACCTGTTATAGCAGGTTATTTACCATTCGTTCTACGTTACTAATCATTGATTATTCAATAAAGTTGCCTGCTATTAACTTTTAAGTGACCTGATCATGTAAATATTTTTATGCCGGTAATGCATAGAATTTAAACTTTTAAACTAAAAATCCAAATTCTTTATGTATAAGGGGTTTGGCTTCATTATTATTTGCTTCAATTTTCTGAATCTTGAACAGTCACCATGTGATCTAATTTTGTTTTCTCCTCTTTTTCATCAAACTATCAGTAAAATCTTTATGATTGAAAAGTATTAATCTAGGGCCGCTCCCCACCCTGTTGAGGAAATCGCGTGATTGTCATTGGTTATGCTTCAGAAGTCGCACATAAGTATGATATTATGAGTTACTATGTTATCACAGTCCGTTGTTTTTAATTGTTTGTTTCAGTTATTTTTAAAAATTTTTGTTGTGTTGTAATACCTGTTAAATATTCAGTCTTATGATGCTTAATGATGTCAGGTTGCCCAAATAGTTGGGAAGCCAGATCTGGCGCCAGCTGCATGGGTCAAAAGGCTTGTTACTCTATGTGATCAAGCACCAGCTACACCATACAATGTGGTTAGGGCAGTGCTCGAGAAGGAGTTGGGTCAAAGTATTGATGAATTGTTTGAATATTTTGACAAGGATCCACTAGGATCTGCCTCTATTGCGCAGGTATCTACTTTTCTGCTCTCTTTCTCGTTCTTGCTAAATTATAGAATGTTCAAAAACACATTTCTTTGCTAGAAAAAAATGGAATCACGGGATGAAAGATAGGAAAGCAGGTTAAGTGTTTAAGCAATCTATTTGAGTAGTCTTTATTTCTTTAAGCTCAAACCAATAGTAAGGAAGTTTATAGATTTAATCATAGAATTTAATTCATGCTCAAATCTAAAACATTATCTTGTCGTTTCTTGGTTTAAGACTTGCTGCAAAAGTTAACTTTATGTATGATTTTTCAGGTTCATCGAGCAAGACTCAAAGGTGACAAGAATGATATTGTCGTCAAGGTAAGAATTTGAATGTCATCTTTCATATTATTGTGAGGTTCTAATTGTCATACAACTGCAGGTCCAACATCCCGGGGTTCAGGAATTGATGATGACTGATATCCGCAACTTGCAAGCCTTTGCATTATATATTCAGAAGACAGATGTCAAGTTTGATCTGTTCTCCGTTACCAAGGAAATGGAGAAACAGGTGCAAAACGTTCACGAATTTGCAATGTGTCGTGTACTATTAGACTTTTCATTTTCTTTTCTTCTCCTATCCTTATACAAGATATTTTCATGCTTTAATTTGTTCTATATGCTGAGGTTCTCCTAGTGGAGGACCTAACTGTAATTTATCCAGTTCATGAAAAAGGAAGGAATACGAAACTGGGATTAATATCCTTCCTATGTCTATCGGAAACAGCCTCTCTGCCCCTATCGGGGCAGGGGTAAGGTCTGCGTACACATTACCCTCCCCAGACCCCACTATGTGGGATTTTACTGGGTAGTTGTTGTTGTTGTTGATGATTATAGGACTTTACAAGTCTGTTGTGTAATTGTCGATACTCTGTACTGCTATAACTAAAGTTCTTCCAGAGGATATTATGCCATTTCTCAACTGCTTAAAGCAAAAGATTTAGAAAGCCTGTTCATCTAATTTGATTATCATCTGTTGACCTAGTACATCTTTACACCTTCATGCTCATTTTCGTTCAGTCTTTTGAGCATACCAAAAGTCGGTCTATCATAAGTGCCTAGAGGGCAATTTGTTCATGCTAAAATGTTTGTTAGTGCAACTTATAAGAAAATGTTCATTATCCGATTCAATCTATGTCAATGCTCAGTAGGTTATCACCGCTGACGAATGAAAACATAGAAGTTGTACCACATAAGACTAGTTGTTTTCCCTCCGTAAGCTGAATTAGCTAATGTTTAATGTTATTAAATATGAATTTTGAACTAGATTGTATATATTGAGTGATTTCCAAACCCAAACCCAAACCCAAACCCACCTTTTTTGTGTGTGATAGAATTCCTAAACCCTTCTTGTTTCTTTTGCTCACTTGCACATTTTGCATTTCTCTTGGTAGCAGTTTCTAATTATAGTAGGCTGCCATTGCTGTTTCCTTCCCCTATGAAATACTGTTGTGTTTTACTCTCTGCAAAAATGATATTAGTAATTAGGAGATGTTCTGATACAATCTTTTATGTATTGGTTTTGCTTTCTATGTGGTGCTTGACTTCTCTAATGTTTGATGTGGCACTATTGTTTGTCTACAAGACTCTAAATATTTGAAAATCGGTGAATATGCACCAACTGATATGTTGGTATTTGCGTGCAGCTAGTTGTCTTCCTCTCACCTGAATACTATTACTTGGTTATGTGAACGTAGTAGATTACTATTTTTTCCGACTTTTGCGTCTTTGAAGTAATCTGGTTTTAACTTGTTCATTCAAGATTAGCTATGAATTCAACTTTGTGAGGGAGGCTGAAGCTATGGCAAGAATTCGTCATTTCCTTTGCCAGAATAACAAAAAGTCCCCTGTTCGGGTACCTCGTGTGATACGAGACATGGTCAGCAGGTACGCTCAGGTGAAGAAAAGTTGTTTTGTACGAGTTGCATAGTGAAACTTAAGATGAGACTATTTACTTTAGCTCCTCTATTGGTTATTAATTACATTGTGTTTCTATTAATGTGTTCAACTTTGTCAAGATTTTTTCTTTAACCTATACGTGTTTAACTTTGTTATGACTTGACTAAGTATCGAATAAAAGTCGACTAGTTTCTCCAATGTGATACTAGTCCATTGTACGTACATTTCAGATCCTTAGCATAAGGCTTTTCTTCAAACGCACTGATATTTGCAAGGCATAGTCGATGATACATGTGGATCAATTTGTAATTTGCATTTTGTTTCATACTCACTTTATTATAAGCTTTATAGTCTCCCTGGTTCTGTAATTGCAAGACAATCAAATATTTGTTTGCATGTACTGAGGATTGATATAATATTTTCTGTCGTCCTGGTTCTTCTTGAAAGAAATGTTACTTTTGAGTTTCGACCACCTACTCATGGAATTGACACTCATACACTGGGTGACACATGTGTAGTGTACTAACGCCCACATGCTATGGGACTTGAATGTGGATTGGTTCAACATCGATGTTTCAAGATTTTTCTAGTGGGGGTCATTTCATTTGAATGATATCTTATCAAGTCTATTTGGCCTTGCCTTAGTCGTTCTATGTTTTTCTTTATAATATAAATTCTTCAGATAAGTTGCTTCAGAATAGTTTTTACAAAATATGAGGAGTTTTACAAGTGGTCTGGTGTTTTTCCTTTTAGAAAGAATGTTTGATGTATTGATTTGATATTTTGGGCAGTGAAGAGATGGGTGGGTGGGAGGTATTTGCATCAGATTATATGGAAGGGATGCTGGGTGTTTGCACTAGACTAGTTCTGCAAAAAAGGTAATAGTTAGCAAATAAAAAAGAGTAGGTGGAGTGATGGGAGGAAATACTTTTGAAAGAACCAAAAAAATAAAGGGAAAAAGAAAACCTTATGCTTGTTCCGTCTGGTGCGGTATTAGATCCTGTAGACCTTGAAACACATAAAGTTATGTAATCCACCACTTAAGGTTAGCTTTTGTTTTGTATGTTTAGTTCAAGAACTCTACCCCCTTATATCTACTTCTGAAGATGTCAAAGGTGCATTTCCATGTGCTTACAAGTTCCAGTTCTTCTATCTTATATTTCTTTTCTCTGCATTAGTTTGATTTTGGAGCTAATTTTAATTAGTTGATTGACAATGATGGGAATAACTATTTCTTGCGTGAATTTTGGTTTATTTCTGTTGATATTCTACCTTCGTGTATCCACCTGAGCCATCACTTTCTTTATGCTGCTACTAGGAGGGTTCTAGTGATGGAATACATTGATGGCATACCCATTTTGAAGCTAGGAGATGAAATGGCAAAGAGAGGCATACATCCTGATGGAAAGTTAGCGGCAGCTGCAAAACAGTAAGTCCCTGAATTATCCTAAAACTTGTTCTGAACCTACCTGCTTGTTCATACACCGACATGTTTCCTTGATGTATACAAAGTCTTCTGCCTTTGTTCCCCTCTAAAGTGGTCATATTTGGTGTCTGTGTATATTTGAATGTCCATAAGGAACTCCTCTATGTTGCTCTTTTCTTATAATGTTTATAGTGAAGCTCCCCCTTTTTCATTCTTAAAATGCAGGAATATCCTTAAAAATTTGTTCTGAACCTACCTGCTTGTTCATACACCAACATGTTTCCTTGATGTATACAAAGTCTTCTGCCATTGTTTCCCTCTAAAGTGGTCATTTTTGGTGTCTGTGTATATTTGAATGTCCATGTGGAACTCCTCTATGTTGCTCTTTTCTTATGGTGTTTATAGTGAAGCTCCCCCTTTTTCATTCTTAAAATGCAGGAATATCCTTAAAAATTTGTCACTTGCTTATGGACAAATGATACTCAAGAGTGGTTTCTTCCATGCAGATCCTCATCCGGGAAACATTCTGATCTGTAAAGGTTCTGAGGCAAGTGCACACTGGAATACCTAAAACTTGTTCCTGAACGAAGCATTTACAGCCATCCTTCTCGCAATTAATGTACATCAAAGATTGTTATTTACATTATTCCTTTCAGGTTGCATTGCTTGATTATGGACAAGTGAAGGATCTTCCTGATGAACTGAGGCTTGGATATGCTAAGTTGGTTCTTGCGATTGCCGATAATGACCCTTTAAGAGCATCAGACAGCTATAGGTGCTATAATTTGCCCTGAAATTTTGTTGTTGTAAATTTATATTTTTCCTCTTTCTGCTTTCACAGCGAAAGAGAATTAGTGCGTGTCTGTTACTCAGCAATTACTCTAGAATTGGAGAAATCAGTTACTGTCCTCTGTTTGGGCAGCGGTGTTATTGTTGCCAGTTGCACAGACAAAGAGAGAGAAGTTGTGGGGGGGGGGGGGGGGG
>MU665626.1:21540-53617 GCA_026770625.1 Nicotiana glauca
CAAAAGAAATAAAAATGAATATAAGCTGAGAAAACTTTTTTCAGTTAAAATTTCAATACATCATTTTTTTTTCGGCGTGGGAAGATTTTCCAGTGATGATTTTTTCCCCCCAAATCTGAGTGTATTTTTCTTTGCTTATGAATAGATCTTTTTGAGAGTTTAATTTGTGTGTGAAAAGAAAAAAATGAAAGAAAACGGTTAGACAAAGTCATCGGTGAATGAATATCCACCAGAATTAAAGAAGAAATAAAAAAAAGGTAAAAGGAAAAGGAAAAAAAAATTAAGAAAAAATGGTATAAAAAAATAAAAAAATAATCTGAAAATTATTTTTTTGCTTGTCACTCTCCTTTGGGAGAGTGTTTCTCACTCTCCTTTGGGAGAGTGAAATACACACACTGTGCCACGCCAGCGTTAAGGGTGCAAATAATTACATTTAAAATAATTTTAGGGGGGTAATAGGATTCCCACAAAGAAAAAATGTGTAGTTAGGATTTCGGGTATAGGTCAGGGGGGGTAACTGTGCATTTTCCCTTTACATTTTTAACAACAAGTAAAATAGTAAATTCAAAGGTTTTGCATTGCCTTAGAAAGTTCTTCATAATCAATATGAACCGATTGACCTTCTTCTGGAGTGTTAAATTCGGATGGGTTACCATGTGTTAATATATCTCCAAGTTCCTCGTCTTCTGGGCTATCAACATCTTCACGTCCTTAATTTCTTCGTTCCGATCTAATCCAATCTCTGAAACATACTAAAACTTTCAAAGCATTGCTTCCCAATGAGTGGCGGGTATCTCCAAGTTGTTGTCTTGCTTGGCTAAATGCACTCTCCGATGCAACAGTAGAAATTGGCTCATTCAACACGTCCCGAGCCATAGCGGAAAGAACATGAAATTGATTTCCATTCTCATGCCACCATCCCAGCGGTGAACATTCCTTTGTGCGAGGCTTCTTTTGCTTCTGCAAGTAGAATTAAAGTTCATCAATGTTCCTGCTACTGGTTTGAGTGAGAAAATATAGAAAAAATATAATAACTATCAAGGCCTTCTTCATCATCCACAGTAGCAGAAGTGCTACATTGCACGGGATTAACACTGGCTACAGCACGAGCAGCATCATCAACAACATTTGCATAATGATTATATAATTGTTGTAAATAATTATTTAGTATGTTCATACAAGTACATAAATCTGGGGTTTCAGTTGGTCCAATCTCCATATACGTATATTTAGCAACTTCAGTTATTGGAAATCTATATTTATAGCAACATTTTAAAAATGTATATGTATAATTCCATCTAGTAACAATTTCGTCAGGCATGAATCTGGGTTTAAGGTTATACTCGACACACTTATTCTTAAATTCTTTTATTCTAGATTGTCTATTATTTCCTTGAATAACACTAACTGCTCTTCTAACAAGGCCAATCTCAGGTGAAAATAAATCAATGCCACTTTTAACAATTAAATTATAAACATGACATGCACACCTAACATGAAAAATTTCATCAAGAGGTGGTTTCAAATGCATTCTTAATATTGGAATTGCAGCAGTGTTGTTAGATGCACTATCAAAAGACATACACAAAACTTTTTCCTTCAGATTATAAAATTCAACAACTTCACAAACAGTACTACTTATAAAGGCAGCAGTATGACTCTAATCTTCATCATATCTAAAAGCGATAATACGTTTTTGCATACAAGTACTATTATCTATCCAATGACATGTAATTGTCAAATAATCATTTCCATTAACAATATGGCCAATATCAGAATTTAGAGAAACTCTACAAGGAAGGTGGACTTCTAGGGATACCTTTAAATAAAGGATTGTAAATCCTTTGAATATACATAATAAGATATGATGAAGAAGCAAAAGAAAAAGGTTGACAACCCAAAGCAATCATTTTTGCTAACTCCTTACGATCCCTCATTTTATCATATTTCAGTAGACTTCCAGTAGTAGGGTTAATAGTTGTTTGATATCCATCACCATCAGTACCCCATTCTATGGGATGGTCAATTCTCATATGTCTACTAAGCGTCTCAGTCCCCCTTAAATATCCTCCAGTCAAATGTCTAAAAGTACCGTTATAAATTTTGCATCTAACTCTATCAGTACCTTCTATTATTTTAAAAAAATTCCAAACATTACTTCTTTTTCTACGATTAGAAGTCGGAGCCACATGTGGTCTACCAGTAGTGGTGCCACGACCACCACCCCTTATAGAAACTCCAACTCGAATACTACCAACTCCAGCATTAGTAGGTGTAGCTGGTATCTCATCTTCTATTCCAAAATATTCTTGTAATTGTTCATAATCTATATCTACATTATCATTAAGCGATGATTCAGAAACATGTGTAAATGATAATGGGTTATTACTATTACTACCAGAAGCTGAAGGACTACCTCTTTTTTTATTTTCCCTACCAATAACTTTTCTACACGCTCTTTTAGCAGCACTAAACATATTGTAAAAATTAAAGTATAAGCTAAAATTAAATATGCAAAATATGCAATTAAAATATTAAATAAGAGAAAGAGTTGGAGTGAGTGCACCGAATTCGACAATAAACTGAGCACTTGATTACGCAATTCCGGTGTTACCACGAACAAACGTCAAGCAAGTATTTCAATTTTGAACTTCAAACTTCAAATTCCGAAAAATTAAATTCAAGAAAAGAGAGCCAAATAAAAATTACAATTAGAAGATGAAATGAGTCTTGCAAATTGGAGAATGAGAGAAATTGAGAATTGAGATTGAGATATGAAATTTGAGTGAAGAAATGAAGAAGGGGGGGGGGTATTTATAGATTTTAAAAGGTTAATTTTGTAAAATTTAAAAAGTGTTAAAAACATAAAATTAAAAAAAAATGGCCATTTCTTAAATAGATCCGTTGGCCAACGGATCTGTTCTGAAAATCTGACCAAAAAAAGGATAGTGGGCCCCATTTATTTTATAAAATTCAAAAAAAAAATAATAAAAAGTTACCGTTAACCGGGCCGGTTCCGGTCCGGGTTAACCGGTATGGGTACTGTTCACCCTATCCGGGTTACCCGGGTCCGATTAACCGGATTCCAAACCTAAAACTAACAAATCCGTCCTACCCCCTACCCAGCCCACCCGGCTCCTTATGAACCGGGCCAGTCCGGTCCCAGTTTGAATCAGTCTGGGCCGGTCCGGTAACGCGTAGGCCCGGCCCGTTTGATACCTTTATATAGAAGTCAAATTTACTCAACTTCTACAAAAATTCAATAAAGAATCACAATCTCAATTAAATCCCAATTAAATAATCCACTAATGGTTTCCATATGGTGGGTCCCACTTCAACATGTCACGCCAACTCTTTCAATTATGTGGGGCCCATCAACCTTTGACCTCAAATAACTCGATCAAACATTATTCAACAAAACCAAAACCTCAAAATTCTTCAAACCCAAGATTTTTCTTAGAATTTCCAATGGCAAAAAAAGCAGTATTAATCGGAATTAACTACCCAGGAACAAAAGCAGAACTCAAAGGCTGTATAAACGATGTTAAGCGAATGTACAGTTGTTTAATCAACCGTTTTGGATTTTCTGAGGAAGATATTACTGTACTAATTGATACTGATGATTCTTACACACAACCAACTGGTCGGAATGTACGTAAAGCTTTGTCGGATCTAGTAGGATCTGCTGAAGAAGGTGATTCTTTGTTTGTTCATTATAGTGGTCATGGAACTAGACTTCCAGCTGAAACTGGTGAAGAAGATGATACTGGTTATGATGAGTGTATTGTTCCTTGTGATATGAATCTTATTACAGGTATTTTACTTACTTTATTTGGATTTAAATTATGGGTTTGTTCCAAAATTTGATTTTTATTTGTGGGTGTTTGATTTGTTGAGTTGCTTGTGGTAGGAAAATAGGAAAATTGGGATCTTGAAATGGTTCAACTGATCTTTTGTTATGTTGAGTGTATTGTTCCTTGTGATATGAATCTTATTGCAGGTACTTTACTTATTATTTTTTTGGATTTAAATCATGGGTTTGTTCCAAAATTTGATTTTTTTCTTGTGTGTGTGTGTGTTTGATTTGTTGAGTTGCTTATGGTAGGAAAATAGGACAATTGGGATCTTGAAATGGTTCAACTGATCTTTTGTTATGATGAGTGTATTGCTATTTGTGATATGGATCTTATTACAGATACTTAACTATTTTTATAAATTAAAATCATGGGTTTGTTCCAAAATTTGATTTTTATGTGTGTATGATTTTGTAGAGTTGTTGTGGTTGGAATTTAGGAGATTGAGATCTTTGAAATGGTTGATTTGATCTGTTTAGATGATAATTTAGGTGGATCTAAGCTTTAGTGGAAATTGTTAAATGAGGAAGTGGAAATTCAGAAATGAGAATTTGGGGCTCAGTAGTGATGAGTGTAGCTTTCCGTGTGATATGAATCTTATTACAGGTACTAGTTAACTAGTTTGTTGATCTGAATCATGGGTTTGTTTCAAAATTTGATTTTTTATTTTATTTTTTGTGTGTATGTTGTGTGTGTGATATGTATCTTATTACAGGTACTAGTATTGCTTTGATCTAAATCATGGGTTTGCTCCAATTTTTTTCTTTTTTTGTGTGTGTGTGTGAGAGAGAGAGAGAGAGAGAGAGAGAGAGAGAGAGAGAGAGAGAGAGAGAGAAAGAGTTGAACTAGATCATGGGTTTGCTTCAAAATTTGGTTTTTTCACCAATCAAAAAAAAAGTGTTGGTTTTTTTTCTTTTGAGTGTTTAACCTGTGGAGTTTCTTGAATAGTGTTTAGAGGGATTGGTAGTTTACTACCTTTAGATTTAGTAACTTTACCATTGACTTGAAAAGAAAAATATTAGCTTTCCCACAAATTTAGGGAAAGAGCAGGAATATCCAGGGAAGTAACTTTCTCACAGATTCAGGTGGATCTAGGTTTGAGGAAAAAATTTCAAACTTGAGAAGTTGAATACTAGAATTAGTATTGTGGGTCCGGAGTATTCAAAATTGTTGACTGAGGAATGAGAAAAAACTGGAAAAAAGAGAGGAATAAAGTTAGGGACAGTGAGGGAAAATCCACTGGTCAATCAAACATTTACAAGAAGTTGTTTTCCTTCCTTTGCTTTCCTTCCCTACATTTTTTTCCTGGAGAAACACATGCTTTTACAACTCGTTCTATTCTAAATGAAACTTTGAAATCATGCTTTACTCGGTACAAGTACTTTGCTCTAGCTTTTCATTTTTCTCCCTTCTTCATAACCATATGCTTCTTGTGAGCGGAAGGTTGAGCCTAATATCACCTCAAGCTTTGCTAATGTGGCTATTTAGCTATTTCTTTGGAAAGCTTCTGCTAAGATGGAAAATTGCTCAAAGCTATTTTTCCGCAGGACCTCCCCTACAGTATTGTCACCGTAGTAGAATTTAACCACCAAGTTCGGGATGGATTGGTGTGGTTCCTCTACGCCTAGGACACCAGTATATCGAACCATGGACGAAGAAGAATAAAGCTGCCAGTACCTAAGTAGAACGAAAAAGAAACTCCTTTTTCTGATTGATTGAAAGTAGCAATGAAGACCAGCAAAAACTTTTAAGGCTCGTGTGATGAGCTTTCTTTGTTTTAATTTTTATTTTATTTCTCATTAAGGTGCTTGATTTTCTGTTTTTTTCTTTCCCTTAAACTAAGATCCGTAAATATGTTAGTTGTTGAAAATAATGCCGTACTCCTAACAAGCGGGTAGAATTTCCATGAAAGTTTCCTCACTGCTATTTGATTAGGTGGGTGGGTTTTAGCTCAACTAGTTTGTTCTGGTGATAATGATACTCTTATCATTGTCGGGAGTCGAGAGCACATTCCAATTATGAAGTGAGAAGATAAGGAGTTGAGACTTAATCTTATAGGATTTCGTTTGTGGGGGAGTCAGAGGGGTCTATGAAATGTCTTAAATCATACAGCGCAAATGTGAACTCAAATGTTCTCAAAGTTGTTTTCTCATCTCATACTTCGTTCTTTCCATCCTTATTTCCCCTTCTAGGAATATTTTAAAAGCTATCCATGTTCTCTTTGTCCTAGTTCCTTATAAGATATCTTATCGTTGTCGCTTGGTATCAATTTTGGTAGCTTTTGTTTTTACTTTCTACTTCAGAGCCTTAAGGTCTAGTGGTGAAAATGTAGTGTTGTTGGTAGACACATAAGAAACAATGTACGTTAGTAGTTGTTAATATTATTGGAAAGGATAACACGCAATTTAAATTGAACTGTTGGATGGGGTGTTTCATCTTTGATCAGATGATGATTTTAGAGAGCTTGTGGACAAAGTTCCTGAAGGTTGCCGAATCACAATTGTATCTGACTCATGCCACAGCGGCGGCCTCATTGACAAAGCTAAAGAGCAGATAGGGGAGAGCCACAAGCAAGGCGACGATGAAAACGAAGGCCATGGATCTGGTTTTGGATTCAAGAAGTTCTTACGTCGAAGTGTTGAAGATGTATTTGAATCCCGGGGTATACAATTTCCACACCGCCACGACCGACGCGGGGAAGAAGAGGAGAGTTTTGCCGAGAGTAGCGTGATTGAGACGGAAGATGGGGATCAAGTCCATGTGAAGAACAAATCCTTGCCTCTTTCCACCCTCATCGAAATACTTAAGCAGAAGACAGGCAAAGATGACATTGATGTCGGGAAACTTAGGCCAACACTCTTTGATGTATTTGGCGAAGATGCAAGTCCTAAGGTCAAGAAATTCATGAAGGTCATTTTTAACAAACTACAGCATGGTAACGGGGAGGGTGAAAGTGGCGGTTTCTTGGGTATGGTTGGTAACTTGGCTCAAGAGTTTCTGAAACAGAAACTTGACGAAAATGATGAGAGCTATGCAAAACCTGCGATGGAAACACACGTTGAAGGCAAGCAGGAGGTTTATGCCGGTTCAGCAAGTAGAGGTCTTCCGGACAGTGGCATTCTCGTCAGTGGGTGCCAAACGGACCAAACATCTGCTGATGCTACCCCTGCAGGCGGAGACTCTTATGGTGCTCTAAGCAACGCAATTCAGGAAATCCTGGCCGAATCAGATGGTCCAATCACCAATGAGGAAGTTGTTAGCAAGGCCAGAAAGAAGCTGCAGAAACAAGGCTACACGCAACGTCCAGGCCTCTACTGCAGTGATCATCATGTTGATGCTCCTTTTGTGTGCTAATTCTGCAGTACGTTTTCAGGTTGCTGTCGAAACACTAAGTCTGGTGTTAAATGAGTGTTATACAACAATATCCCTTGTGTATCTGTGTGGTTTATTTGTGCTAATGTTGCAGTAGCTCTTCAAATTGGTCTTATGAGGTATTTTAGAACGGTCTCTATCATTTGGATATGTGGTTTTTTTTATTTTTATTTTTTATTTTTTTATTTTATTTTATTTTTAAATTTGGCGAGAAAATAAGGTGTAAAAGATCCGCGGTTGTCTGTATGTTGGGAAACTCTTTAACTCTGGGAGATTATTTTGTATACTGGATGTGGTATGATTTAAGCATATCTGAATTGCTTATCCTAGAGATTGAAGGTCTATGGTGCTCTTGATTTATAGTATCCATTGTTGAATTAAGAGTCAAAAGGATCAGAAGATAACTCAAATTAAATCATCATTTGAAAGTAACTTTTTGCAAGTACATTCTTGAGCTTCAAGTAGATTACTTATCTTGATTTTCGAAAAGCGCTTTATTCTTACCGTTCCTTTAAAATCGATGGTCTATTGGAAACGATCTCTCTATTTTTTATAGGGTAAGGATAAGGTTGCGTACCCGCTGCGCTCCCTAGACCCCACATATGGGATTAAGCCGAGTTGTTTGTTGTTGCTGCTGATTTTCGAAAAGCCAGTAGCTACACTAATTTTTACGAGTATAAAATCATCAATTCACTATTAATCTTTCCCTTAAGGTAGCAGGTATCTTACTTTCGAAATTGTCCAAGTAGTTTAAAAAGGGGCATTTGCATCTATACCCGTTTTTGGATCACGTTTTAACTTGTGCCCGCTTTGCAAAAACAAATTGCAAGCGTACCCACTTTTTCGCGTAACTTTAGCATACGGGGCTAAAGTAGTAAAGACAATCACGCAAAACTTCAGCATTCTAGTAGACGGGCCTAAAACTGGCGAACTTCAGCTCTAAAGCTGAAGTTTTTGTTTGTAACTGTCGAACTTCAGCTCTAGAGCCGAAGTTTTTGTTTGTAACGAAGAACTTGCTAAGTGGATGAAATGCCCTAAATGCAAACATGTTGTGCAGAAGGCTGATGGTTGTAAACATATAACCTGCTGGTTAGTTGGTTTGCATCAAACTTGCATGGACAATAGGCTGTCATACTACCATTAAAAAAAAAACCTTTATACTCCAATTCTTTACCAGAAGAACTAAAATAAGCCAATAATCATTGGTATATTTTCCAAGATATTGATTTCTCGCATCTGGGTATAGTTCTTATGTTCTAGCTTCTGTGACTAACCATGGATCATCTTTGTATTCCGATTTCTGAGATTTTGGGTTCGTGCTTATGTGCATAATTCCAATAGTCAATGTTGATGGTTGTAAACATCTAAGTGGATGAAATGCCCTAAATGGTTTCTATCTCCACATCCTATGTCAATTACTGGAACATTTTCACAATTGGTAATTCAGAAAGGAGTGCCTATCGGATTGAGGGCGGATATAACTTTGAGGAGGAGAAAGGGGGCTGAAGTTGTTTAAAAAGTAGGTACAAGTTAAATCTTTTAAAAAAAAATGAATATAGATTAAATGGGAGCGACCAAATAGGACGCCCCGTACAATTTCTATGTTTAAAAAGCTACAAACTTTTGCTTCAACTAAAAGTACATTTTTATCCAAATCTTTAAAAAAAACCTGTTCTGATATATAATGAAGTTAAAATTGAAAATTAGGCGAAGTTGAAAGTTGAATTGCGTTTGGGTAGTTACAGATATTTGGGGACAAACTCATTTTGTGAATGAAATTGAAGATCGAAAAAAAAAAAAAAAAAAAGAGCCCCATGCTCTATGCCCTTCCAAGAAAGGCCCATACCACAAAGGTCTATTATAACGCAATCTTACCCTCTGCAAGTTGTTACCACAGTTTGAACCCATTACCTCCTGGTCACATTACAACAACTTTATCAATTACGCCAAAACTCCCCTTCTGAAGATTGAAAAATATACTATTGAAATGCATTTCCTCAATTTTATAACTAAATGCGAACTTGCACACTGAACATCTATATTTGCAAGTGAAATCCATAATCAAACGCTAGACATTGATCGTAGAACAGCTTATATCACACCCAATAAGGATTTGCCCTGAAATCCTGGATCACCATGGGCAAAAACAAGCAAAATGTAAACCATGACACACGGTGAGAAGAAAGCATGAAATCAAGCAAAATGGCTATTACAAGTTACGACGAGACACCAAAAGCAAGAAGCATGATTTTTCTTCCGTCTTCTTGAGCCGAGGGTCTTTCGGAAACAACCTCTCTACTTCATCGGGGTAGGGGTAAGGTGTGCCTAGACACTACTCTCCCCAGACCCCACTAGTGGGATTTTACTGGGTCGTTGGGTCATCGTTGTTGTCTAGTACAAATCCTTGGACGATCCTATGCCCAACAGTATCACAATGCATGTAAGCAAAGTTACTCGAGCTAGAACAAAAATATGGTTCAAATCACAAATTTAACTCATCGACAAGGAACAGTCTTCAGATTCTTGTATAAGTTTCAAAAAGCTATAGCAATAACTCCAGCTATGTCCATTCTGAAGCTTTATCCACTGGGAAAGGTAGAACTACCAAAGTAAAGCAACAAAGCCAACTAATGGGCGACCTACTTTTGTTCCTTCTTTGCTTCAGCATCACTTGGCTTTGAAACTGGTTGAATTCTCTGGTAAGGTTTCCTTGTCAGTGTTTCGCCCCTTAAAGCTGCAACATATCTGTCATTGGTGTTCTCCTTTCTCTGCAGTTCACCGAGGTATTCTGCTAACCTCTCTTTATTAACTTGACCCATCATCTGTAAGAAAAACCAAACAATATATCAAGCAGTTTACCAGTCATAAGCAGAATTACTCAAAACTAAACAAGCCAATGAGACCAAATGAAACCATCAGAGCCCAAAGAAACAATTTATCTTCTGTGAAGTGTGAAGGTGAAGTCAAATAGTCAATTTGGTGCCAGATGATAACATAAACTTGTCACTCTGTTTCCCCAAACTCCCCTTCATAAAACAGTCAAAGTAAATAATATATCTAACAGGAAAAATCCCCACAAAAGCAATGAGCTGCAAAAAGTATTTTCTATGGACTGATGGAGCAAGGAAAAGACCGAGCAAGATGGAGAAATAAACATTAAAGCTATTTGTAATTTCTAAACATCCCGCAATTTGTAAGAATAATATTTTAACAGTAACATCCCTTTCCCTTTGGTTCGCATAGATGGGCAGGTGGCCGATTTGCCCAAAGGTGTAAACCAAAGTAATGCACAACTGCTCATGACTCGGGCTTTATTTTCACTAAAGACGAGACGTATATGGGCGTAAGAGAATGCTACAATTCATCTCACTGTCTATGGACTTCAAGGAGATTATATCATTCAAAAACAAACTAGAGAAAGAAAAATGATTGTTGCAATATGAAAAAGATAAGTACTCCCTCCGTTTCAATTTATGTGAACCTATTTCCTTTTTGGTCCGTGCCAAAAAGAATGACCCCTTTCCTTATTTGGAAACAATTTACCTTTATGCAATGATTTATAGCCACACAAAATATATGTACCTCATTTTACACCACAAGCTCAAAAGTCTTCTCTCTTTTCTTAAACTTCGTGCCCAGTCAAATGGGTTCACATAAATTGAAACGGAGGGAGTATTTGGTAACTTTTAGCGATAGCTGTCACCTAAAAGTCATCAGAGAAAGAAAAGGTACTGTCAAATAAACAAAATAATTGTGTTTTAACCGTGTTGTTAAAGGCTCACTTCAGGCGCATTTAAACCTAAAAGTTATGCTATCAAATTAATGGAAATGCACGTGTTGATAGTAAATTTTCTTGCATGTGCCAATTTTTTTTTTTAAATATAATATTTCCTCATTTATGCCTTCATTAACTAAATCCATGCTTAATTACACTTTTCAATTAAAGCCCTAGCAGATACCAACGATGTTTTTGCTTTTGAAAATGCTAGTTGGAGTATAATAATTTTTATAGGTAAGATGAAGTTTTAGTTTCTAACTGCACCAAGTAGGAGCAAAATATATACAGTGAAAGATTCAGATCATCCCTTAATCTCGAGGAGTCTATGAAGTCCGCAAAAGAATTTCATCACAAGCAAAAGCCACATTACACCAATAGTTTAACTACACACACGCAGATTTTAAGAAAATATTAGCTGCCTAGATTAAAGAACTTAGTAGTTCCTTTCTTTTCAAGTTCCAAACTCCAAAAGTATAAGCTGGTATTTTTCTCCATATCTGTCTATTTTCCTTCTTAATTCTCTGTCCTTGCCAACATTCTGGTGCTGCTCTTAATGACCCCGGCATGGTCCATGTCAGTCCAAAATATGTTTAGGGAACAGACATCATACCTTCCAAATATAGATGCAGCCAAATAGTAGGTGCTAGGAGGATTCTAGATTCTCATATACAAAACACACCTGTTGCGCAAATTAAATTTCCATCTCTATAAGTTATCCTGTGAGAGGTAGGCCTCATACATAACCTACTAAAAACACGATGCACATCCCCTCTGATCTACATAAGGTTTAGTAGTAGGATTTAACAGAGAATGCATCATTTTTATTAAGAGTCCATCTTAGACAGATGTTCCCAACATGTTTCAATTCCTCCATTTTGCATATCAATTTAGAAACCATGTAAAATTTCCAATCATGTTCGTTATGAAATTGGTTCCCCATCCATTCGCTCTCCTGCACTTTTCATTGGTCGCATTCTTATCTGTTCCAGTGCAATAGTGTATAGGTTTGCGAAATCCAATCATAAAGGCTCTTCTGCACCCCATTTATCCTACCACAACCCGATTTTTCTGCTGTCCCAGTTATGTTCACTTTATAAGTTGATCCCAGTTGTTCATTAACCTTCTAAGTACAACCCAGTAAGGGTGGTTACTGCTCCAAAAACCCTTCATTCCATATTTAATTTTGATAGCCTCCTCCCACAAATAGCCTTGATCATTCTCAAACCACCATAGTCATTTAAACAGGAAGCTCTTATTTCATACACATCAGATTAAATTGAATCCTTTCTCGACATCCCTTTGTAGACATCTTCACTACATGAAATTGAGTATAGTGAAACTGCTAATGCTATTATTTATTTCTGCAATTCAATAAAACAAAAGGAAAGATCTTCACCAGGTGAAGTTAAAAAGAACTACCTTTTCAATTGGCCAAGAAGTCAATCATGCAAAAGCTAACCTTAAAACCTTATAAGGAGAAATCCGATGGATAAAATCTGATAAAGTTAGGGCTCAATGAAATTTATGCTTTTCATGCTACAAAAACTCCCTTGCCCAATTCATTCAACATTAAATCGTTTGAAACATTTACAAAATGCTTTATTGCTAATAATAACTTTTTGTACGATGGTGGTGTCCGGGCAACTATTCCACCAGGCACCAAGGCAAGATTTCCAAAACGATCATAATGGCAGAAGGTACAATAAATACGAAGCACATCAGATATTAACACTATCAATAGGAGAAGAGGAAGAATTTTTCCGTACAAACATAACTGCAGATGGTACAACACATATGAAGCACAAAACTGATCTAGTATTATTCAACACTACTATTTTATTATTATTAATAGGCGAAAAAGAGGAAGACATACAAGGGTATCAGGGCGAGCGTTTTGACGGAGCTTAGCTTCAAGTTCAGGACTACGAGAATTAGTCGCCGACATAACGCAGAATCCAATAATCCCCGGAACGACGCCGCAAACGGTGGCGAATCCGATGAAAAACGGCTTCGAATCCCTCGTTTGCCTCACTAGCCACCTCCATGTCCCGCTCTTCTCCCATAGAATCGACATCAATGATTTTCTGATTTCTCGCACCCGCTTTCGCTCTCTTAAGCTGCTTTCTTCTATTTTCTAGAACATTGATCGGGAAAATGGGGAAATGAAACAAAGATTTTAAATTATGCTTTTCACCCCCAAAAGTTTGGTTTAAAGGCAATTACTGACACTAAAGTCGTTCAAAATTACGATCTACAGATTCGAACTTTTGAGAAAAAACAAAAAATGTCCATATATTTCGAATTTCATTTAAAAAGATCCCTAATAAAGTATGGCATAGAAGATACAATGTGGTGCAATTTGGTCCAATGGAATCACTCACATACTGTTATTTGACTTGCGCCTATTAAGTCGAGATATTTCGAAATTATTTGATACGAATAAAGCCAGGATAAACCTATGAAACTATTTTAACATTGAACCTTAAACATACTTCTACAAGCGTATCGAATCTAATCAAATCTTTTTAGAAAAAAGATTTTTATTATTTCATACTAGCATACTTTAGCCCTTTCACGAAATTTTCATTATTGGATTCGTGTATAGGGCTCATAAACCTTTTCATTCATTTATCAATAGAGGCATGTCCTGATCGGTCACTTTTCTGGGCCGAGATCGATAAGTGGAAGGAGAGTTAAGTTAATTATTCATTCCCTCGCTATAGAGCATGTCATTATGCTTGATACATGCAATTGCTTTTCTTGGCACTGTAGTTAGTGACTTGTCTCCGCTCGCCCTCGATCAAACTATCAATTGAATAAGAGAAGAAAGCTCAAGATTCACCGTTTTCAAGCTCCCCTCTTTTTCCTCAATTCGTAGATAGAGAATCGGATTCTTTTCCATGACAAATGGCATTTCTTTACCGTTTTTGAAACTTTGAATACCTTCATTGTCATTAGCAAGAAATTATTTTTTAAAAAGGTAATCTTTTTCTTAAACTAGGATCATATAATTATTCACTATTTTAATGGTTCAACCTTAACTGTTGTAATCAAGCCTGTCTTTGTCTTGTCATAATTAAGTTTCTTATTAAGACTTCTCTATTTTTAGCGCTTTATAAACAAACAAGGTTAAGATACAAATGATTCGCAAATTTCTTTTTCTTTATTAGTCGTTAATCATATGAAATAAATTCATATTTGCAAGAACTTGAAATTGTCACCTTCAATAGTACAACACCCCATGCTACATCTTATTCTAGATGTATGTCTTGTTGTATATGGAAGATTTGTGAAGCTGTCTCAGCGGTACTACCCAACTTATAAGCTCGCCACTACTGATAAGCCGTTCCCTTAAGCTGGAACGTAGTAAAAGAAACCCCACTAGACTCTGCAATACCCATAGTACAAAGGATACGGTAGCACTCCTCAAGAAAACCACGAGCATCCTCTGATGCCAAGCCACTGAAAGTTGGAGGGTGATACTTTTTGTACCTCCCGAGCCTGAGCTGCTCCCCCTCAGAAACTGCCGCCCTAACCTCCGGTTGGGCTAGGGCTACCGGCTGTACCGGTATGACCTCTGAAACCTGATCGACCTGAACCCGCTGCTCTAGGGTATAGGCGGCGGGAGTTTGTGCTCCTCCCCCGGCCTAAGATGTGGTGGGAGCAAGTGGGATCAACCCTGCCTGAGCTAAAATGCTGAACATGCTCAGAAACTGGGCGAGGGTCTCCTAGAGAGCTGGTGCAGTAACAGGCATATCAGGTGCCTGCACTATAACTGGAGCTACTGGTGGCTCCTCTGTAGCAGCTTGTACGGGTGCTCTTGCTGCATCACGTGGACGTCCTCGGCCTCTACGCCGGCCCTGGCCTCTCGCGGATCTAACAGGGGGCGCAAGTGTCTGCTCATCTTATCCAGCTGTACGTGTCCTTACCATGTGTGAGAGAATAGAAAGACAGACGTTTAGAATCCTAAAGTCAGAAAATTCGCATGATAAGGAATCAAAGAAGTGAAGCTTTTCCTAATAGTTCCATAGCCTCTCGAAGATAAGTACAGACATCTCCGTATTGATATGCGAGACTCTACAAACCTGCTTGTGACTCATTGCACCTATGAACCTAGAGCTCTGATACCAACTTGTCACGGTTTAAATTTTCCTCCGTAGGAAGTCGTGACGGCACCTAGTATCTAAGACTAGGTAAGCCTAACAAATATGCAGAATAACAGAAATAATAATTTAAATCTCAAAACGGAAACATCTTTAAAAAAATGGAACTACAAGTCAATATATATACTCAACTCCCAAAACCCGGTAAGATATAAGTTACAAGCTCTAGATACAAGTATCATAATCCTATACATCACCGTTTAATAACTGTAAAGAAATAAGGAAAGGACACGATAGAAGGGGACTCCCAAGCTTGTGGACGCGAGCAGATATACCTTGAAGTCTCCAAGCAGCAACGTAGAACTCTAATATCGAAGCTGGTGAGATGTAACTGGATCTGCACAAAATAAATGCAGAAGCGTAGTATGAGTACGCCACAACGGTACCCAGTAAGTGCCAAGTCTAACCTCGGTAGAGTAGTGACGAAGTCAGATCAGGGCCTTATTGGAAATAATAAGAAACAAGGCAGAAGATATAATAATATAATAAACTGGCAGGGAAGTGAACAATAAGAATTTACGGAAAGTATTAGCACGGAAGTCGAAGAAAGCAAATACAATACGAAAGGGAATAAGAATATTACAGATTAAGAAAAACCACAGCACCAAACAATACAATGAATAGAAAAGAACAATAGGGCACTCTCGAGGTACCGCCTCTTAGCCTCAAAAGCAAAATAGCTCATAGTATTTCTTTATATCACCACGGGAGCCTTTATATTTAGTTTTTGAAAAATTATTTTTTCCGAAATAGCATCCCGCATTTTAGCCTACCTTATCACACCGCATGACTTCTAGTAGTTCCCTACTAGCCACTCGTATCAAGCCCACCTTATCTCATACGTTACACCCAGACCTTATACCAATGCATGCATATCAATATTCACAACGGCATAACAGAAACCTCGTGCAAACAATAACAATCATACGATAGAAACTTCATGCAACAATAACAACCAAACAATCACCTCAATAATTATCACGAAAACCAAAACATAATAACTGAAACAATGACATTTCAAAGATAGCGTTTTTAAGTAAGGAATCCCACAATTAAATAATGAATACGGACTCAAGAAAGTAGGTAATTCAACTAAGCATGTAGTACAAGTTGCAAATAAGAGATAAGGCAAGTAGACATGTGGAATTAGGCTAAACATGATGACTATACATGCTAAAGTAACTCAATTAAGACATGACAAGAAAACTACATAGCTAAAACCGGATTTTTAACATTTAACCCGTGTATGCACTCCTCACCTTGCGTACACGGCCTTCACATATTTCAAATTTCCACAACAGTACCAAATCCTAGGGAGAATTTCTCCCACACAAGGTTAGACAAGTCACTTACCTCAAGCCACGCTCAATCAATCAATAAGAATGCCTTTCCCTCGATTTTTCGACTCCGAATGGCTCAAATCTAGCCAAAAATAATTACATAATATAAATATAACTATAGAAAGCTAATTTAAATAATAAAATTATAATTTTAGCAAAGAATTGGAAAATTGCTCCGAAAAGTTAACCCGGGCCCGCGTCTCAGAACCCAACCAAAATTACAAAAACCAAATACCGATTAGACATCGAGTCCAACCATACAAAAATTATTAAAATCTGGCCTCATTTTATCTTTCAAAACTCAAAAATTCGGTCTAAGAACTTTACACCCTTTTTCCCAAAATTTTCAACCAAAATCCTTAATTAGATGAAGAAGTCAAAGATATGTTAGTGGAATATAACCAAAAACGAGTTAAGATTCCTTACCCAAATGTTTTCTCAGAAAATCTCTCAAAATCTCGCCTCAATCCGAGCTCTCCAGGTCCCAAAATGAAAATGAAATCAAACCATCGACATTTTCCTTTTTCTGCCAAGTCAAACCGCATCTGCGATCCAAGAATCACTTCTGCGATGCCGCACCTACAGAAAAAGCATCGCAAGTGCGGAAACACTTAAGTCCAGGGCTTCCGCTTTTGCGGATGAGGGCTTGCTTCTGCGAGACCGCTTCTGCAGGAAAAAGGATCGCACTTGCGATCAAGCCCTAAGGTTGTTTCCCCTGTTCCACTTCTGCGAGGGAACTTCCGTATCCGCGATTTTGCTCATGCGAACACATGATCGCACATGCGATCCCAGCTAGGCTGGACTTAATCCGCTCCTGCAACCAATGGCTCGCACATGCAAGACCGCACCCATGGCCATAACCTCCGCAGGTGCGATTGCACAAGAAGCTGGAAGCTTCAGCATTTTCACAAGTCCAAACTATGATCCGATCACGATCCGAATCGCATATGAGGCCCCCCGGGACCTCAATCAAAATTATGAACTGGTCCTAAAATATCATACAAACTTAGTCTAGCCTTCAAATCACATCAAACAATACTAAAAAACACAAATCGTGTATCGATTCAAGCCTAAGAACTTTTGAAACTTAAATTTCTACATCTGATGCCGAAACCTATCAAATAAAAAAATCGCACACAAGTCACCTTCGATATTACGGACTTACTCCGACTTTCGGAATCAGAATCTGACCCCGATATCAAAAAGTCCACTCCCGGTCAAACTTTCCAAAATCTTCAACCTTTCCAACTCTCGCTAATTAATGCTGAAATGATCTACAGACCTCCAAATCAACATCCGAATACGCTCCTAAGACCAAAATCACCACACGGAGCTATTGGAACTGACGAAACTCCATTTTGAAGTCATTTTCCTACAAGTAAAACTACGGTCAACTCCTACGACTTAGACTTCCAATTTAGGGACTATAGGTCCCATTCCACTCTGAAACTCTACCGAAACCAAAACCAAACACCCCAGCAAGTCTAAAAACCTAAAAAATGAAACAGAGAGAGCGATAAATAAGGGATAATACACTCAAAATGACAGGTCGGGTCGTTACTAAAAGTAATAAAAAAAGGAATTGTTATACGAATAGCCGGTCAAATTTACAGTTTACTTTTTCTAGCCGATATACATAGATTATACTGTAATTGTATAGGGTCAAATTTGGCCCTCAATGTCTCTACACCGATGGGTACGCCCATTAAGCATATGCCAACTAAAGAAAGGGTACGACTTGGGCGTGGGAACAAAGGCGACGCCAGTTAAAATTCAGCGTCCTCACTAGGGGGATGTTGACTATTTTTTGTACTTTTATGATTATTTCGAGGAAGGCCTCCTGCTATATAAAGGAGACCTTCTCATTGTAAAGAGGCATTATCATTATTATTCTCGAATAATACAACTCTCTGATTTTCTCCTACTCTCTCTCTATCTCTACATCTAACGAACACTTATTCTCGAGTTCATACTATCAGATCGACTACAATAATTTCATCTTTTCTATCTCTAGGTTTTATTATATTTGATTACAATTTATCCTCATTTATCTTTTGATTATTTTTAAGCTTACAAAGTATATTGATAATTTTTGAGCCAAACAATTTGGCGTCGTCTGTGGAGAATTCGAGAATCAAAATCATAGTATCCACCTAGAGAACAACCAACTACCATTCTCTAAACCACACGAAAAGATGGCCGAAAATAACACAAGATCGAAAGCAATAGTGGGTGTTACATCCAATCTCCTTGGTCCTCTCAACGAGGCCAGCGACGAGGGTATCTTGAATGCAACCCCTAGAACCACACCAGGTGCAGAGATCTCACCTTCTCCATCTGAAGATCTGGCGATCTTGCATGAAAAAGGAGCTTCCACATCTATGGCTAAGGAAGCACCCTCGGTGGTCAAGAAGCTACTTGAAGAATGGCTAACAAGTACTCTAAGTGGCTTGGTTGAGAAGTCACCGCAAAGTAACGTCAGGCGTATACCAACAGTAAGCATCACTGCTGCCATGGGTAAACCTGAGGTTGTACGAGTAAATAACAAACCCATCGAAGCACAGGCCAACGATGGCACGCTAATAGCCATCCTAAAGAAGATGGAAGAAATGGAGAATGAAAACAAGGCGCTTCGTGACCAAATGAAAGAGCATCAGGATAGGGTAGACAAGATCCCCGGTGCTCCCAAGTTGCTACCAAAATGCGACGTGGGAAGGTTCGTCGAACAACCATATACTGAAGAAGCTGCCCCTCACTCTATCCCAAAAACCTTCAAGAAGCCACACTACTTTAGGGTATATGACGGAACCACAGATCCCGAGGATCATTTGATCCACTATGTCACTGTTGTGAAGGGCAACGACCTATCAAAAGAGCAGGTACCATCGGTGCTGCTAAAGAAGTTTTGTGAGACGTTGACAGGAGGGGCCCTAATGTGGTACTCTCAGCTACCAGCTAAGGCAATATCAACGTTCGAGGAAATGGTGGATAAGTTCGTCACCGCCCATGCAGGAGCAAAGAAAGCAGAAGCAAGGGTCAACGACATCTTCGCCGTTAGGAAAACCGCGGGGGAAGGACTCAGGGACTTCCTAGACAGGTTTAACAGGGTAAGGATAAGTCTGCCAAACGTATCGGAAGGTATGGCAGTCGCCGCTTTCCAGAACGGGCTAAACAGGGACGGTTCGAGGGCAACCAAGAAGCTACTAAGCCGCCTCATGAAATATCCCCCTACCACATGGGAGGAAATCCACAACACCTATTGCACTGAAGTACGAGCGCACGAGGATAATCTTAATGGGCCGACCCAATGACTAACGACGATATACTCAGAGACAAGGAGGGATCGACGCAATGAAGGACGGCGAGAACAACTCCCACGCTCCAACAAAGACCGGCACCATCCATACACCAAATCCTCCCATCCACCACCAAGGCATACAGACGCTCTACAATGATACGTCGCCCCACTCCGAAACGAAAGAGGTACACCTCCTTTATTATCTGCCCATAACTTTTGTATGTCTCCTTCAGAAATAGTGTACGCACTGGAGAAGCTGGGCACCAAAGTGCAGTGGCCGCAGAAGATGAAATCAGAACCCGCCACAAGGAAATCAAACGTCCTGTGCGAGTTCCATCAGGAACGGGGACACAAAACCGAAGACTGCATAGGCCTACGGCAAGAGGTGGTCAGGATGCTGAACCATTGATATCTGAGGGAATTACTCAGTGACAAAGGGAAAATAAACTTTGCACAGGGACGGGAACAACCACACGGGCCGCCGAAGACGCCCTCCCCCGCACGCACGATAAACATGATCGTCGAAGGCGACGACGACTCAGCAATCAATCACGTCAAGTTCGCCACCACGCACAAACTAAAATGGACCATTGCCCATGAACGGTATGAAGACTTCAAAGATAGTATCACCTTCGATAAGTCCGATGCCGACGGTTTGTCTTTCCCTTATTACGATGCTTTAGTTATCACTTTACGTATCGCCGATACAGATGTTAAAAGAATCATGATTGACGACGAAAGTGGCGCCTGTATTATCCACCCGAGGGTCCTCACACAAATGGGACTCGAGGGTAAGGTAATACAGCATTGCATAACACTAACTGGTTTTAACAATGCAGTGAAAACGACATCTGGGGAAATATCATTGTCTGTTTTAGCAGGAGGAGTCACACTGGAAACAACTTTCCACGTGATGAACCAGGAAACGGCCTACAACATCATCATAGGATGCCCATGGATACATGCCATGCAAGCGGTCCCTTCAAGTTTTTACCAAGTGATCAAATTCCCCACCCCGTGAGGGATATTCAGCATTCGAGGTGAGCCGCGCACCGCACAGGAATGCTACAAAATAGCTCAAGATTGCACCCACACCAAACAACTAAAAGGGGCGAGTGCAAAAGCATAGCAATCAGCTGTGTCGGGGACTAAAGTCAACCCGAAAACGGACGCCATTAGAGACCCCGACGTCGTGGAAGCCTGTAAAGCAACGGTCGAAGATCTCGACCCAGTCCAATTGGACAACGCCGACCTCACAAAGAAAGCCTACATCGGGCACGGCCTCACCAACCCGAGTAAGTATCGTGAATTAGTAACTAACCATGCAGATTTATTTGCTTTTTCCCATTCAGATATGCTGGGAATCCCGCGAGACATCGTCACCCAAAAGCTGAACGCCGATCCATTACACCCGCCTGTGCGACAAATGAGAAGAAAATTCAACGCCGCTATCAATGAAGCGGTCATCGAGGAGGTAGACAAATTACTGGACAACGGTTCCATCAAAGAATCGAAGTACCCCCAGTGGGTTGCCAATGTCGTCATGGTCAAAAAGAAAAACGGTAAATGGAGAATGTGTGTGGATTTCACTTATCTGAACAAGGCATGCCCGAAGGATTCATTCCCACTATCCCACATCGACCAATTGATCGACGCCACTGTGGGACATGAACTGTTGATCTTCTTAGATGCCTACTCCGGCTACAATCAAATCATGATGGCCGAGGAGGACCAGGAGAAAATAACTTTCATCACCCACCAAGAGACATATTGCTACAAGGTAATGCCCTTTGGGCTCAAAAATGCGGGGGCTACGTACCAAAGACGGGTCACCAGAATGTTCAAAGAACAGATCGGTAAGACCATGAAAGTCTAATCGACGATATGCTGGTGAAGTCGACAAAGAAAGAAGATCACGTCGACCATCTGAAAGAAGCCTTCAAAATATTGAGAAGGTACGGGATGAAGCTGAACCCCGAGAAATGCGCCTTCGGCGTAGCCTCGGGAAAATTCTTAGGATTTCTCGTGTCTCAATGAGGCATCGAGGTCAAACCAGATCAGATCAAGGCGATAGATGCAATACCTGAGATTCTGAACAGCAAAAAATAGGTACAAAAGCTGACGGGGCGAATAGCCGCCCTATCCAGATTCATCTCACGGTCCTCCGACAGGTGCCATAAATTTTTCAATGTGCTGAGAAAAGACAACGGGTAACAATGGAACGAGGAATGCGTCGAAGCCTTGAGAAAATTGAAAGCATACCTATCTTCGCCACCACTACTGGCCAAAGCGAGTCCAGGCGAGCCTCTGCTGGTATATCTGGCCGTCTCCGAGGTCGCCGTCAGCGCAGTCTTAGTTCGCGAAAATGAAGGTACGCAATCTCCTATTTACTATATTAGCAAAACCTTAGTGGACACCGAAACACGGTATCCACACCTTGAAAAGTTAGCCCTGGCATTGGTCGTAGCTTCACGAAATCTCCGACCCTATTTTCAGTGCCACCCCATAAAAGTAGTAACGACCTTCCCCTTGAGAAGTGTCCTACATAAGCCTGAGTTATCAGACAGACTCGCCAGATGTGCTATAGATCTCAGCGAGCACGATATCTCATATCACCCAAGAACCGCCATCAAGTCGCAAGTACTTGCCGACTTTATAGCCGATTTCAGCGTAGAAATACTGCCAGAAGCGAAACTGGAGGCACGTCGTACCTTTTCCAACACCGACCTATTGGCTCTTTACACTGACGGCGCCGCTAATGCCTCGGGATCAGGACTGGGACTCATTCTCGAGGTCCCCACGGGCGAAATAATTCGCAGTCCGTGCGGTGCCTCCAAATGACTAACAACGAGGTCGAGTACGAGGCTGTTATTCCAGGTATAAAACTAGCCAGCAAATATGGGGCTCGACGACTCGTTCTCCACTGCGACTCCCAACTCGTAGTGAACCAGGTCACTGGGACTTACCAAATCAAGGAGTAGAGATTGCAAATATATCAGTCAGAGATCCACAGATTAATGACTGAGTTCGACGAGTGCCGCTTCGAACAAATTCCGAGGGCACGGAATGTTGAAGCAGATGGTTTGGCAAAATTGGCCGCAGCCACCAAAAACTTCAACAAAGAAAGCGTGGTCACACTCCTCCATTCGGCCATTGATCACACTGAGGTACTCTCTTTAAATTTGACTTGGGATTGGCGTAACTAATTTGTATCCTATCTGCAGGATGGTACACTCCCACTCGACAAAAAAGAAGCAAAGAAGCTCTGCGTACAGGCCACCGGGTATTGCCTGATAAACCACGAGCTCTACAAAAGGACGTTTGGCGGACTCCTGGACAAGTGCCTAGGGCCATACCAAACGAGACCAGTACTCGAAGAGGTACACGAGGGTCACTGCGGCTCCCATACAGGCAACCGCGCCCTTGTACGCTGCATAATACTAGCCGGTTATTATTGGCCCACCATGAAGAAAGAGGCAACGGAATACGTTCGCCGATGCGAACAATGTCAAAAGTATGCCCCCATGATACACCAACCAGGAGAGCCCCTCCACTCAGTCACTTCCCCATGGCCTTTCATCAAATGGGGAATGGACATAGTCGGTCCCCTACCAGCAGGACGAGGAAAGGTCCGATTTCTATTAGTTTTAACTGACTACTTCTCCAAGTGGGTGGAAGCAGGTGCGTACGCCCAAATACGCGAACAGGAAGTCATTACCTTCATATGGAAGAATATCATCTGCCGTTTCGGCATCCCCAAGGAAATCAGCTGCGACAATGGACGACAATTCGTCGGCCAGAAGACGACGGAATTCTTCAACAAATGGCACATTAAGCGAATACTCTCCACGCCATATCACCCCGCCGCCAATGGCCAAGCAGAGTCTTCTAACAAAATAATACTGAACATACTGAAAAAGAAACTCGAGGAAGCCAAAGGCTATGGCCCGAGCTACTACCAGAAGTATTGTGGGCACACCGGACCACACCAAAATCCTGCACAGGAGAGACACCATACTCACTGGTCTACGGAACCGACTCAGTCACACCAGTCAAAGTCGACAAACCAAGCTTGAGGTATTCACATACCAGCGGAATAGAGAACGACATAAATAGGCTTCAAGACCTCGATGAGGCCGATGAAAGAAGAGAAATGGCCCACATAAGAATGGCGGCTCAGAAATAACAAGTCGAAAGATACTACAACAAGAGAGACAAAGTAAGACCACTCAAAGTGGGAGACTACGTCCTCAAAGCCAAAACATTGGCATCGAAAGACCCAAGCGAAGGAAAACTGGGCACCAACTGGGACGGACCCTACAAAATCACAGCAGCATAAGGTAAATGAGCATTCCAATTAGAAACAATGGAAGGAAAAACTCTCCAAAACAATTGGAACGTCGCCCACCTCAAGTATTTCCATTTCTAAAAGGTGTCTCCCAAGTCGCACTCTTTTTCCCTTACCCGAGTTTTGTCCCAATTGGGTTTTCTCGGGAAGGTTTTTAACGATGCGGCAGAGGGGACACCTGGAGATATTTGCGGAACAAGTTTATCATACCAGCCACTCCATGCGCTCTCCTAACTGACATGACAAAGGGACTAGACTAGTATGATCTCCAACGTGTAAATGGCTAAGGCCATCTCCAATGTGTAAACGGCTAAGGCCATCTCCAATGTATGAACGGCTAAGGCCATCTCCAATGTATGAATGGCTAAGGCCATCTCCAACGTGTAAACGGCTAAGGCCATCTCCAATGTATAAACGACTAAGGCTATCTCCAATATATGAACGACTAAGGCCATCTCCAATGTATGAACGGCTAAGGCCATCTCCAATGTATGAACGGCTAAGGCCATCTCCAACGTGTAAACGGCTAAGGCCATCTCCAATGTATGAACGGCTAAGGACATCTCCAATGTATATGTGGCTAAGGCCATCATCATCAATAAGTCGACCTAGCTCGACTACGACAAACGAGTAATTCGACGATAGTCAAAGTTACGTACATGGATAAGGCCATCGACAGTATTGTGGCTAAGGCCATCGTCGTCAATAAGTCGACCCAGCTCGACTACGACAAACGAGTAATTCGACGATAGTCGAAGTTATGTACATGGCTAAGGCCATCGACAGTATTGTGGCTAAGGCCATCGTTGTCAATAAGTTGACCCAGCTCGACTACGACAAACGAGTAATTCGACGATAGTCGAAGTTACGTACATGTCTAAGGCCATCGACAGTATTGTGGCTTAGGCCATCGTCGTCAATAAGTCGACCCAGCTCGACTACGACAAATGAGTAATTCGATGATAGTCGGAGTTACGTACATGGCTAAGGCCATCGACAGTTTTGTGCTAAGGCCATCGTCGTCAATAAGTCGACCCAGCTTGACTACGACAAACGAGTAATTCAACGACAGTCAAAGTTACGTACATGGCTAAGTCCATCGATAATATTGTGGCTAAGGCCGTCATCGCCAACAGTCACCAACCCTGTTCGACTATGGCAAAAGGCAAGTAAATAACAATTGAAGCGATGCCATTATTAGCTAAAGCCACCACTATTTAGCATCGAAGCCACCTCCTATCGGTGGATAACACAAACAACATTCGAGAAGCACACTGAGAATCCTACAAGCAAGCGAGCATCCGCTCTACGGAGACGAGATACCGAAAATAAAAGATACAAAAGGAAAATAATAACAACAAAAGTACAACTTTCATTATCATCCAAAAATGCATGTACAAAAGAACCCATTTACATCTCAAAATACAACAAAACAAAAATGTATACAAGTCCTAAGGGGCTTCGCCATTCTGCTCACCGTCCCCCGCCTGACCGCCATCTCGTCCATTGCCACCCCGGGTTGATAAGTTGCAGAGATCTATGACCCGGATCCTAGATGGTTAACGTCTTTGGAATTATAGCTCGCTCGGTCTGGGGAGTCGGAACTATACCCACAGGCTTCGCGGGCGACATGAGCTACGCGCCATTGCTCCTGAACCTCCGCCTCAGTAGCTCGACCCGCAGCTAAGAACTCCTCGAGCACGACTAGTTTGGCCTCTGCATACACCCACATCTCATGCGCCTCACGATGTGCATCCTCATCAGACCTTGGCACAGCAGTCCGCTTAAGGGCTTCAATCTCAGTCGCCCTAGTGTCGAGCTCGGCGGTCAAGGCAGCGACCTTGGCTCGCAAATCAGCAGCTTCCGCTGCTACCCCACGGCCAACCTCCAATTCCTCTTCCTTCGACTGGAGAAGAGTCTCCAGCTCAATGTTCTGAGCCAAAGCGGCCATCTGCTGCTCATCAACCTGCTCCAGCTCGACCACCCTCCATTTCAGTTGGGCCTCCGACTGCTCAAGGCCCTCACGGAACACTCGAAATTTTGGGTCCTACTTAAGTAGGTCCGCTAGTGCCTGATGCTTGGCACGGCACCGCTGATACTTTTTCGCCATCTTATTAAAAGTGGTTGCCTTCTTTTGTGCTCGCCGCCTCCTCTCTACCTCCAAAATGATAGTCTAAAAAGGAGAAGAAAAAGGGGAAAAGCAAGTCAGTATGCATCAAAGTTAGCCTTACGGCACACAAAGAAAACTGAGAACTACCTGCAAGGCCGCGCCAGCGACCCTCCGGGATAGATCCCCGCCACTAACACCTTTCAGCATTTCACGCTCAGCGGCCGCACATAACAGGGTCATATCCATTGCGGCCTACTCGCTGTATTGCAACAGGTTATACCCTCCTAGGATCAGAATTCGGCGGTTGGATCTACCTGCCGTTATCCCCACATGGGCCGGACCCCTCGTTAACCCATCTGCATCCACATGGGCGGCTCCAGGGTCCACCCTCTCGGCACTGTCGCCCACTTCTCCAACAGCAGCCGACGAACCACTCTCCGGAATACGGGCTAGGCTGGCGTTGGGGACAACCCTCCTTTGGGGAGCCGACCTCCCAGAACGGATGGCATCAGCCATAAAAACTGGCCTCGACCCCTGACGGGGCTCACTCGCCCTCTTGTCTTCAGCTGCTATCCCCTTGCCCATTATTAACCGCTGTCTTTTTCTGTCTGGCGGCTCCTCACCTTCAGAAGTCTCCTCCACAGGCCGCGAGTACGGTATTGAAGGAGTCGCTTCACTTGCGGATGCCGCCACAGGCGCAACCTCCTACTGAGGAACCTCGGGAGCGCCATCACTGAACGAGCCGCAGGGTGTGTCTCCACCTTCAGAGTCAGTCCCCGCCCTAGGAGAGGTAACAACGTTTTTCTTCTTATTTGGGGCGCTCCGACCTGCCAACACGAGTAAGTCAGGTAACAAAACCTAAGGGAACTTCCAAACCTAAGCCAAAGAATTACCTGACGGGCCGTATCGTTCACGAAATGCAACCTAGGTACGACATTCCTCCGCGTAAGGTATCATTCTTTCCACCCACGATTTAATATTGTCAATGAACTGGGGTGGAGAAGCCCTCGCTACAAAAAAGAGAAAAGAAAGAAATCATAGTGGCCGAATGGTCAAGGTCGCAAGTAATCATGAATTCTACAAATAAAGGTATCTTTCCGGGAACCCTTCAGGGTTAGACACCAGGTGCTCCGTCCTGATGTAGAAATACCTATGCCAAAAGTGGCGGTTGGTCTTGTCATCAGCTTTCACAACAAATCCCTTCGTGCCACGGCTTTTCAACTACAGCATGGTACCCCTCAGGTAACCAGGGCTGAATAACTGTAAAAGGTGATGAACTGAGACGCCGCACTCAGCCCTGGCCGCGTACGTGGTCAGAATCCTGCACACCTTCAATGTGTAAGGAGTAAGCTGAGCCGGACACACATTGAAAAAGCGGCAAAGCTCCTCCATTAGAGGGTAGATCAGGAGACTATAACCGATCAAAAATGGGTACTTATAAAATGTGCAATACCCAAGCCAGTGCACATTGGCGTAGTCCATCCCAGCCGAAGCCATTTCCACATAGTCCGTAATATGGTGCGTCGCTCGAAGATTGTCTAGGTGGGATCGCAACAAATCACTATGCTCCTAGGGAAGGGCTGGGTTGGGTTGGGCTTTTAGTTGGAAAATCCCTTCGAATATGCATCTCCTTTGGGAGGACGTTGTCTACAGTAAGGGGAACAAGGAGTTTTCCTGCTTTTTCCTCTTCGTCACCGGAGGAGGGCGGAACCCTAGATGGGGCATTATCTTTGGTCTTTTTACTGCTCTGATGACGTTTTGTCATGTTATCCTATGTAAGAAACAAATCACTAACGACGATAAGTGTGTCTTCAAAGAAGTGGAAGAGTCTCGCACGAAATAACGGTTGCTAGAAAGAAAGGCAAAGAAGGAAGCCAGAAAAGGTTTTCCAAAGGTTCGAAAGATGAAACGGATTGAACCTTCCCCTTATTTATAGGGTTAGGATGCACAGAAATCGAAGAGGCATAATTTAAAACGGGCGCGGAAAACCAGAACATCACATCATCCTCTGAACTGCCACGGGAGTAAGTATAATAATGACGCATGCGGGCGATGACATCATTTCGAAAAGGGAGCCACGCTTCAGCAGCTCGGCGATGTCATACGTTTCATCTCATTCACATTACCGCCCCCAGGGTGAGGTCAAATTCTCCAAAGACGAGGTTTGCATTTCCGCCCATTGAAGACTTCTACCGAATACGCCTCCAACAAGCGGAGGGACTAACTGTATAGGGTCAAATTTGGCCCTCAATGTCTCTACGCCGATGGGTACGCCCATTGAGCATATGTCAACTAAAGAAAGGGTACGACTTGGGCATGGGAACAAAGGCGACGCCAGTTAAAATTCAGCGTCCTCATTAGGGGGACGTTGACTATTTTTTGTACTTTTATGATTATTTCGAGGAAGACCTCCTGCTATATAAAGGAGACCTTCCCATTGTAAAGAGGCATTATCATTATTATTCTCGAATAATACAACTCTCTGATTTTCTCCTACTCTCTCTCTATCTCTACATCTAACGAACACTTATTCTTGAGTTCATACTATCAGATCGACTACAATAATTTCATCTTTTCTATCTATAGGTTTTATTATATTTGATTACGATTTACCCTCATTTATCTTTTGATTGTTTTTAAGCTTACAAAGTATATTGATAACTTTTGAACCAAACAGTAATTATACACATTTTTATACATATTATACATGAATTTTATATATATTATACATCCACTGACTATTTTTAGTTTAAGAAATTAGGTGGGTGGCTATTTATTTTAATTCTTAAAAAAAAAAAGCTCAGCAATTTCAGAACACAAACATCTCTTTTAGCAAAACTGTCCAAGTTAGTTTCAACCCTTTTTTCTTTCAGATTAATATATGCTAGTTACTTCTTGTGCTTAAATATCTCTCCTGGCCTGAAAGTGTCTATATTTGTAATACATGGAAAAATACAGTGGCTATTTAGGCAAACTTCCAAAATAGAGATCATCATGCTAATATTATTAAGTTTAAGGGGCAGTGTGCAAAAATCTAAGAATCGGGTTAATGCGATTGAAGTCTAATTTTGAAGGACATAATGATTACGTACCAAAAAAAATATTGAAACATTTTGTTAAAAACAATACTAGTTCATTTCTATCTGAAGTATATAAGCTTAATACACATCCAAATATTAAGATGTGTTAATAGATTAAGACGTATGAATCTCACTAATTAAAATCCAGACATAAAAATAAATATACTTAATGACTAAGATATAAATCATTAAGATTTAGACATTCATCAAAAGCAAACAAATGAGGTTTTAGTACTAACAATGGACGATAAAAACAGATCGACAAAATTTTTAAACAGACTATTCGACATGGCTCAGCTAATACATGTCTTTATTAACATAGGTGACAAGCACTTATAATTATTTATTTTGAGCGATCAGAGATGTCAAATGTGTGAATATTAGACAAATTGAACAAGGTACTCCTCCGCAGTGGTGTACTTGACATCTGGATAAAGTTCCGAGGCCTCAATCCCAAATGCTGGCTCGATCTTAAAATTGGTTAGACCGCCCTTTACAAATGATAAATGGTTAAGCACCAACGCGATACTGACGGGAAAAGGAGATGCTGCAACAATATACAATATATAATGTCATAATTAATTACCAATGCTTAATTGGAAAAAAAATCTTGATTAGAGACTAAGATTACTAACTATTGATATCTTTGAGAATTTGCTCCTCTGGTACGTAGATTTTCTCTAGAGTTTTACCAATCATTTTCTCCTACATAGCCACTAACTCATTGAATGATAATGTGTTTTTGGGAGGCTTAATATAGAGGGATTTGTTCAAAGTTCTTGGATCATCAACTGCTTTAATAGTGTAGGTGCCAGTATCATGTTCCTTATTGAATACAGCTGCAAAAAAAAAAAGAATAAAGCAAAAAAAAATATACAAAAATGAGACATTTTGTCATGAACTTGTTTTCTTTCAATCAATAGAGTCGCCACTTAGGATTGGTGGGCACGGATAAGCTATGTTACTCAAACTCTCTGAAAATATTAGTCGGCGTGTGACCAAGGACAGATGTATCATTGTAAGCAGCGACAAAGCCAGAAATTTTAGAAAAGGTGTTCAAAGTTTATATATATCTATTGAATGGCATCCCGGTGTACTAAGCTCCCGCTATGCGCAGGGTCCGGGAAGGGCCGGACAATAATAATCTATTGTACGCAGCCTTACCCTGCATTTCTGCAAGAGGCTGTTTCCACGGCTCGAACTCTGTGTGTGTGTGTGTGTATATATTAAAAGTAATTTTTTACCTATATACATAATGTATAATTTTTTATATACTTAGTGTAATTTTTCGATGAAGAGTGTTCAACTAAACACCCTTCACTCTATGTGGCTACGCTACTGATTATAAATACGGATTCAGCTGAACCCATAACTTTCAGCGCGGATCATAAATTTATGTATAAAACTTCACTGAAATTGTAATAAATAGTAAACATGAACCTATAACTTAAAAAATTATATTTGGTTTAATGCTAAAAATCTTAAAAGTTGAACACATAATGTTTAAATCCTAGATCCGCCTTTCACATAAAAGATCCTCCAAAACTAGTAAAGTTTTAGAGAATCGGATACAGGTGTCGGCATTTTAGAAAGTCCATGCAATACAGCGGATAAGAAATTTTTTTCCACATACCTTTAACATTTCCATCTCCAGGAATGATGATTTTGTCTCTAGGAGGAGCAGTGGCTTCTAGTTGAACCAAAGTTGCTAAGAAAAATCCATCTAACAAGTCGCTTGAGACATAAGTATAAGGAATTCCTTCAGCCTCAATAGCTCTACGAATTTGGGCTTTTGCACCAATTAAAGACTTTAGTGGTTCTACAGTATTGCCCTTATCAACATCCATACCAAACTCTGAAGGGAAGAATCTCTGAAAATTTAAAATAAGATAATTTATATTATGAAAAACTACTAAATTTTCAAACAGTATTAAATTTTAAACCTATAAAATTAAAAAATTAGTGAATTCAATAGTAATAAAAGGCTGAATCCATCAAATTTATATTCTGAATCCGCTAGCAGCGAACCAACCTTAATATTGCCAGCTTCTTTGATAGCAGCAATGATGTCAACTCGATCAGCCAATTGCATAGGACCTACTGTTGATATTACCACATCCACTTGCTTTATAGCCTTCACCAAACTCTCATGGTCATATAAATCACCCTATGTTCAAAACAAGAAATTAAATTTACTACTACTATCATGTAAAATTTTATTTCAATTCTTTTTCCACATTTTGGTTTGCATAAAAGGAAAGAATTAATGCACTGTATGTACATACATGAAGAATAGTGACACCCAAATTCTTGAAATTGTCAACAATTTTACCCTTAATAGGGTCAGAAACTGTACACTCTCTAACTAAAGCAAAGGTTGGGTGTCCAGATTTTGCACTTGCTTCCACTATAAATTTTCCAATATAACCAGTTCCACCAATGAACAGAACTTTGCTTTTCTCAGCCATTTGTGAAAAGTAAAAGATTAATTTCAGTAGGTGTAGAAGTGAATTTGAAATTAAAGAGCCTTCTAAATTAAAGAATTTGGTTGTGGCATCAAAGCATGCTGAGGCAACATCATTTTATGCACTGAGCTAAGGATGCGTAAGTACCAAAATGCCCTCGAATTGGAAATGGCAAACCAATTCGAGGAATTTATGACATAAGTGTTCAATTAGTTCGGACTTGTTTAGTATTAAATTGGAACCAAGACAAAAAAGCCCCCCCCCCCCCC
>MU665626.1:53982-84656 GCA_026770625.1 Nicotiana glauca
AAAAAAAAAAAAAACCTTTGGTTATGGTTCTCTCTATAGGTTAGGTAATGGTCATATATGGAATTGCCAATTTGGAATGTATGACCAAACAGTAGAGGGAAAGATAGAAATGAATGAAGCCGAGATAAGGATGATAATTTATCAAGGCATGTTATGGTCATTACCTGTAAAGTAGTTTAATTTGGTGTGTTAAGTTGACATGCACGAGTGATGTTGCGAGAAATGGAAATATGTGATATGATCTTGACACTTTTTTTGAGTTTTTTTTGGGTTTCTTATCCGGTGTCAGATATTTATATTTGAATTCGATTAAATTTGGATTCATGCCGGGAAGTCCCACACTGGGGAAATAAAACACCCTCTAACAAAGTCGACTCTATACCCAGGGACTCAAACCTGAGACCTCTGGTTATGGACGAAGGAGTACAACCCTTTTTTTGTGTTGTGAGTGGCTCGGGAAGGAAGGACGGCAAAAAGAAAGATGAATGAAATTGGAATCTTGCATTTTGCGAAATTTTTTCAAGGATTTAATATATATATACTCAATATATATATATATATATATATATATTGAGTGTGTATCTTTATTTTATATTATTAATATTGTTTAAAATTGATAGTAAGTTACATATATTTTTTATTTTTATTTTCGAGTATTCTATTGTTTATAAGAAAGAATTGTCTTAGTTTTTAGGTTCGCAACGGTAAGTTTTTGCTCGTGTCAAGTATTTACACCCAATTTAGTTAAGTTAATAATTTATATCAAATAATGACAGATGTAGTGTAGAATTTATAGGTTCATCTGAACCCATAACTTTCTATACAGAGTATAAATATATAAGCCAAATACATATACGGGCCCTTAAACTTGGCTCCAATTTCCATTTAGACACTTCAACTAAGGCCATTTGTAGCTCCCAAACGCACACGCAAGTATACGTGGTCGACAAGTAATATAGGATTGTAAGGCCTCATTTGTTTTTTTAAAGATTAAGACGTCTGAATCTGAATACACGTCTGAATATCAAGATGTGTATTAAGATTAAAACATGTAAATCTAAATACACATCTGAATATATTAAGATGTGTACCTAACTGTTTAACTTTTAACATTTGAATATATAAAATTTATCTTTATTTGAAATTTAATAAACATAAAATTCAAATGAAATAATAACTAATCTAAAATTCTATCAATAAAATATATAATTTTTTAAATACGATAGTTGTTGGCGGTGATGGCTAACAGGTAAATGCCGATAAGAGGCGGTGTTTGGTGATAGTTTTGGTTGATGATGGTGGTTCATGCTAGTAGCTAGTAATGATTGGTAGCGGTGGATATTATGATTGAGGATGATGGTAGTGGGTGGTGATAGTTAATAATGGTGGGTGGTGGTAGTAGTTATGACTGAGGAAAGTGGTGGGTGGGTAGTGGTAGGTTATAATAATGGATAGTGTCAGATGTGATTGTTGATGGTGATAGGGTGGTCAGTTGTGGTAGTTAAGGTGGATGCGTATTGATTATGGGTGAAATGATATATGGTGATCGGAGTGGTGGGGATAGTGGGTGGTGATGGTCGATAATGGTGGCGACTATGATGGTGAAGTAGTGGTTGTGGAGGTGGTGATGGTGAGGGTGGTGGTGGTTGAACATGGTGGTGGTGGTGGCATGGTGGTAGTTGATAATGGTAGGCGGTGGCAGCAGTTAATAATGAATATCTGATAGGATCTTAATGAAATTAAGTCTCTGTTATAGATCTTAATCATACAGACCTATTCAGACCCAATAATAGGTTGTGAAGTAAAAAAGACAAACACACTTAATGATTAAGATTAGAATAATTATGATTCAGACTTTAAAAACAAACACACTTAATGTCTGAGATCTGAATGATTAAGATTCAGATCTTCATTAAGTGCAAACAAATGAGGCCTAAGTCCAGATATCGTACCCACAGGGACTTGTGATTAACTATCAACTACATTAAACCAAACAATTAATCTATTCAAGCGAATCCTAATGTATGAATATTTAACTAAAATTAATCTAGAGTAACAAACTAAAAGAATAAAGAAAATAAGTTGGCAAATTATAGAGATGAATTCAATGTGAGTGAATATTCTAGAGTTATGAGTTAGATAAAAATCCCGTTGAGTTTTCCACTTAAATCGTCTAATTAATTTATCTGGTTTATTGGTTGACAGGGTTAATATTGCTCGTAGCCTGCTCCTGAAGTACAACTCGCCTATTCAAGCTAACCTAATGCCTATATTCCTAGGAATTAAGATTAACAAGAACGCATTAATAATTCATGTATACTAACCAAGTAAGGGGATTAGGTATATTCCTATCCTAACCGCAAATCCGCCCCCTAAGAGTTAAGATCTTGCTCTACTCAATCTTATATGCAATCTAGAATTTTCTCTGCCGAGTTCAATCCTAGATTCGTAGATAGTATTCAATTGGTGATCAAACAATCAAATAATTGAGCGCAAGATTGAATAAATAAACCGATATGATAAAATAATAAGAACAATTCAAGCTTCAAACTACAACGTTCATGTAGCACCCAAAACTCTAGAACTAATGAACTATGAGATTAAAAGAAGAAAAGAGAAGAAAAACTAGTTAGAAGCCTCCTCCAAGCATGGTTTGTGTTGCCCCACGTGAATTCTCCTCCAAAGTATATTAGATATTTGCATAGTGGCGTCCTCCCCTCAAAAATATGTTTAGTCTTGCTTTTATACGTGTTGGGTAGGTCTAGGGCCAAAATAACCTTGTCCCGGGTAAAATTGGATAAATTTCACGTCACTGGCGCCCACCAGGGCGCTGCCCAATTTTCAATTCTATTTCCAACGCCACAGGTGGCGCCAGGCGCTGCCTGTGGCATCCAAATGCCCATTTTCCTGGTTTTGTTCGTTTTGGCTCAAATCATGCGCGTTTCGCCCCCAATTGCTCCTGAATCATTCCTACAAGTAAAAACACTTCAAAGTAATATAAATCATAACATTTAACATCCCAAATTCATGAAACAAAAGTAAAATATGAGGCGATATACATAGAAATATATATGCTTTAAGCTAAACATCAACATCCCATACTTAGACTCTTGCTCATCCTCAAGTAATGGGACAATCTACCACCCTCCAACTACGTACAAGTATCAATTATAGAGGATCACTTTAACTTTTAACCACACACTATACCCTTGACTATGATCAATATCGGCACACAAGCAGGAACATACAAAAATTCATATTCTTCCCGTTTAAGCATGCCCAAGTATAACCCTTCAATTCAATCAATTCCAACAGTCTATTTGTCACCACCCAACCTCAGAAGCTGACTTGTAACCACTAAGCACCCTTAATTCATGCACTTACCCAACAAAAAAATTTACAATATTACCAATCATTCATGAGATCATGTGCCCTCACCAACAAATAAAAGAGTAAATATAGACTAGTCCACACATTCAAATATGCTTTTGAACATAATTTAAGGATATCACACAATTGAACCAAATTTACTCACTCTCACAAAGAGTTCATATGCATCCCGTGGTCGTACCATAAACTTGCCCGTAGTGTATATCTCTACTAATTTAAGCTAGTCAAATCTAGGATCAATTAGGACTTTAAAGTTTTAATGTAGGCTAAGGGACGGGTATGATACATTTAGAGATAGTGACTAACCCTCCTAAATACTTTAATACACTACATTCACAATTCAAGTACATATTCTTCTCAGCCAATTCACTTGACACACACCATATGCAACATCGCCCTTTTTTCAATTAAGCACTTCTATATTTCCACTAGCACAAATTAATAAGAATTGGATGTGTGTTTTTCTATATTATTTGAACTATCATATTTTTTTCTCTTTTCTTGCAATTTTTCTTTTTCCTTTCTCTCTTTCTTTTTTCTTTTCTTCACACACTCCATACATTAAAATTCATCGGCTAGTGACTTTTGATTTCAACTTTTAGTGCACCAACGATCCCTTTCATGGTTCCACTCAAAATCTACTCCCCAATATCTCACCTTACTTCTTTTAGTGACTAAGTGCCTTAGGAGGTAAATGTTCAATCAATATCAAAGTCAGAACAAAATAGGGGTATGGCTTGTAATATGGTTGCCAAAGAAAAGGTCTATAGGTTCAAAGGGGCTAGAAACGAAAAATTTTATTTTTTTATGTGACAAGCACATCTATGATCAAGCAAGAAAATGCCTATGTCATATCCTAGATTAGCACAACTTACAATTTCGCTTCAATTAACACACGGGGCAAGTTCTAGACTACACAAGATAGCATAGAAAATCACAAAACCTCACACACACGTTGCACATGACTCAATCACTTCAACTCTCAAGTCAAGCAAGCACACATAACTGAGAAAATTAAGCAATATTACACTATGTGGCATACAAGTCAAACAACTAAGAAAAGGCGTCACAAAATAGACTATTTAATTTACTTAGGCCTCATAATTCAAACCAAATACACGGAAAAACTGAATGTATGTCATAGCCTAATTTGCCAGCATCAACTATGTCAATGAGTATCTCGGAGAGACTCAGTTTCTTCTTAAACTAATCCCTAAAAAAAATAAAGTACCCGGTTCGAGCTACACCCTTTGGAAGAAAACCGGCGCCCAAATAAAAACCAAGAGATACTACCTAACTATCCTAAAAAAAGAATATTTTTGGTGTTTTTAATCGGACTTTATCCCTCAAGAAAATTATCCAAAAGATCCATCGTCGGGAAAAGTCCGAACTTTTTCTAAATTGAATTTTTTCAATTTTCGTTTTTTATACCTAGACTATGTCTAATAAGAGTTCTAAAAGAAAAACTAAATAAAAAAATAATTTTATACAATTACACTTCAGAAAGTAGTTTTTCCACCCCACACTTATATTATGCATAGTCCTCGATACATGATCATAGAGAAAAATATTAAAACAAGGGTGAGAAATACTCCATGAGGCCTTCTCGGGCAAGCTCGGACATGATCCTCAATATTAAGGGTCGGGATGACCCCACACTTAAGCTCAAACATGCTCCTCAGCTTCAACTTCAGGTACTCAGACTTTCCCTACTCTGCAAAATAAAAACAACACGAAACTTGACACTATATAAAAATAAAATAAAAATACAGGCTGGGTTGCCTCCCAACAAGTGCTTGATTTAACGCCGCGGTGCGACGCTATCATTTTTACCACTTTTCCTTCCACTTTGAGGATATAAATTGCGCCTCCAATTTTGCATCAATTTTTCTATCACGTTCCTGGGGCGGTGGTGAAATAATAAAGGAACCAAGTAAATAATATCGCATCTTGCACTTCTTGGATTTTAAGTGAGGGATGTCGTTTTGTCTCCTTGGCATCGCAAATTTCAGAATATAAACACTTTGTTCCTCATCTATTGACTCCTCCATATAATCGAATGAATCAATTCCCATGTCACCAACCAAACACAATGTTGAAAAGTGTTTATAATAAGGTCCAATACGCTCCAACTCCAAAATTGCTTTATTTTTGATATCCTCAATTTTGCACTCTTTGTCAACCTTGACATCATTAATAATATTTTGGTCTAATAGTTGAAATTCTTCTTTTCATTCCTCAAGCTGGACATTATCCACAAAAATTGGTTATAGGGCATTAAACGCCTCAACCTTTTTATTCAATTTATCCTGCATGTCATGGACATCTAAGCCAAATTGGTCTATCACTTGTCTTAGCTCAGTTCTTCCTTCTATCAGTTGTTTTGTCATATTTGAAAGACCATCACGGAGAAAGTCATGAGATTTTATCAGTTGAGCTTGTTCCTCAAGCCAAGATTGGCTCACTATATCTACTTCTTCAAAATAATCTTCTTGTGGGAACTCACTCTCTTCATAGAATTGGGGTTCTTCTTGGAAATTGGCCATTAATTCATCCATTCTAGTCTGGAGTCTTTTGATCGTTAAGGCATCAAGATTTTGTTGCTCGACTATTTGCCTCATCATGTCCATAATACGAGCCATGATTTCCATATCCTCCACTTCATGCTCCTATCAAACTCATAAACATTATTAGAAATATTATAATAAGAACTCTATAAAGGATAATAAGAATTAGGACAACTGTGACGACCCGACCAGTCGTCTCATGAATTACCACTCTGTTTCTCCAATTTCTACTGATTTGTTATTCGTGTCTTATGTGGTCGAGTTGGTTGGTTTGCGTTTGGAGTGGAATTGATAAGAAATAAGACACTTAGTCTCTTTTAAGAAGGCTTAAGTTGGAAAGTCAACCGGATGTTGATTTACGAGTTAGAGGGCTCGGATGTGAGTTCCAATGGTTCGGTTAGCTTTGGGAGGTGATTTTTGTCTTATAAGTGTGATTGGAAGTGGTTTTGGAGGTCCGGTGTAGAATTAGGCTTGAATTGGCGAAGTTAGTATTTTGGCAATTTTCGATTGATAGATGAGATTTTGATTCGGCGGTTGGAATGAAATTTCGAGAGTTGTTTGTTATGTGATTTGGGATGTGTGTGTAAAATTTCAGGTCATTCGGAGGTGGTTTGGTTGGGTTTTTGATCAAATGCGTGTTTCAAAAGTTTTTGGAAAACTTAGGCTTGAATTCGATGTGATATGATGGTTTTGGTGTTTTTTGAGGTGTTTTGATGATTGGAACAAGTTTGAATGAGGTTTTAGGATGTGTTGGTACTTTTGGTTGAGGTTTCGGGGGCCTCGGGGATGGCTAATGGGAAGTTTTGAGACTTAAGGAATTGTAGAAAATGCAGCAGCAGTTGCAGGTGCATTTTGTCCTTCGTGATCGCGTAGAAGGATTTTGGCAGGCCAGGATATTGCCCTTCGCGTTCACGTTAGTGGGTTCGCGATTGCGGAAGGTTAGTTATTGGTGCTTCGTATTCACAGAGAAGAGTTCGCGTTCGCGTATAAGAGTTGAGGGGTCCAGATGTAGTGTGTTACACGTTCGCATGAGAGAGGACGCGTTTGCGTAAGAGGGAAAGTTGAGGCATCGTGTTCGCGGTTGTGTGGTCGCGTTCGCGTAGATCATTTTTGAAGCCTTGGATTTTTATTGCTTCGCGATCGCGTGACCTTGGTCGTGATCGTGATGAAGGAATTTCAGGAGCTGGGCAGAAAGTTTTTAAACATTTCATCCACGATTCTTAGCCATTTTTCCACCATTGTTGAGTATTTTGAGAGCTGCTTGGGAGAAATTGAAGAGGGATTCGAGGAGGATTGATTGGAGGTAAGTTTTATGAACCAAAAACGTGATTATATTGTGAAATTAACCTAGAAATTCATGGAAATTTAGCTAAAAATGGAAGAACTAGGGCTTTTGATTTTGAGATTATAAATTGGGATTTGAAGGGCCATTTGAGGTCGGATTTGAGAGTTTTTGATATGTATGAACTCGTGGAAGGATACCCGTTGGTGTAAAAATTTCAGAGTTTCAAGAAGTGGGCCCGGGCTCAGGGTTTTCTAATTTCGAGATTTTTGGTATTTTTCGATTGTTTTCACCTGAGCTTTGTTCCCTTAGCATATTATGATGTATTCGTTCTGGTTTTGGTCAGATTTGACACACGAGGAGGCCGATTTGAGAGGCAAGGATGTTGCGAGCTAGAGTGTTAGCCGGTTCGAGGTGAGTAATGATTGTAAATGATGTCCTGAGGGTTAGAAACCCCGGATTTAAACATCGTAGTGCTATATTGATGTGAGACACGCGCTTGGTGATGAGCGGGGGGTCGTTTGCTATTGGGGATTTTGATTTGGTCCGTCTCGAGTGATGTTTTTACCACGTATTTGATTGAAGCTTATTTGTTATCATCATTATATGGATTGATTTCCATATTTGGGCTTCGTGCCAACTATTTGAACCCTTCGGGGACTTTTTATCACTATTTCCTCACTGTTTTGACTTACTACTTGAACTCAGTCATACCGTTTTCTACTATTTTACAACTCAGCCACTTTCACTCGGTTTTTTTTGAAACTTAAATGATATTTCTAATGATGTTTTGGGCTGAGAACTACTGTTTTTCCTAAATGCCCGATGGGCTTATATGATTTCTGGACTGAGTATGGCCAAGGGCCAATTGTGAGGATACTATGGGATCGGGCTGCGCACCGTAACAGTGTTATACTGATATTGATATGAGGCCGAAAGCCTAGATTGGTGCCACGAGATGGCTTGATATTGCGCCTGGGCCGTAAGGGGTCCTTCCTGGAGTCTGCACACCCCCAGTGAGCGCCGTCGATGATAAATATATGGATCGAGCTGCACGCCGCAGTGGGTACTATAGGGTACCGTTCTAGTGTTGATTTTCTTTCTATGTCTATCACTTAACTGCTTATCTGTTGTAGCATTTCCATATTTTTGATTTCATTGTTTTATCACTTTCATATTACTTGTTTTAAACTGCCGCATTATAGATTACTCTATGTTTCTCCATGATTTCTTATTCTCAGTCATTATTTATGTTTATTACTCACTGGGTCAGAGTACTCACATTACTCCCTGCATCTTGCGTGCATATCCAGGTGCATCTGAGGCTGTGTGAGGATTTTCAGTTGAGCAGCGCATATTCGGGAGCATCGAGACAGCTGCATGGCGTCCGCAGCCCTGATCTCTCCCTTCTATCCTCTTATTTTATCCGCATTTCCTAGATTGATATGTATTAGGCTTTTAAACTTGTATTAGAGGCTCAAACTTGTGACACCGGATCTATATGGGCTATGTAGTAGTATTATCCTTTGAAATTCCGCATGGTTAACTTTTGTTTCAGACTTTTAATGTGATAATTTGGTAACTTAACTGTGTTAGCTAATAATGAATTATATAAGGAATGGGTTAAGGTTGTTAATTGCTCAGGCTTGCCTAGTAGTGTGTTGGGCACCATCACGATCAGGGTTGGGGTCGTGACAAGTTGTTATCAGAGCCTAGGTTTTATAGGTCTCGCAAGTCATGAGCCAGTTTAGTAGAGTCTGGCGGATGAGTTCGGAGACGTTTGTATTTATCCTCTAGTGGCTACGGAAACTTTAGGAAAAATTTCATATTCTTGAAATTCTTGTCGTGCGACTTTGTTGATACGAGAACTAAACTTCTGTTATTCTATTCTCTCATAGATGGTGAGGACGCGAGCTACCGGACGAGGTGGACGACCACCAGTGCCACCCACTGAGGCCACCAGAGGCTGTGGACACTGTCGTGGATGTGGCAGAGGCAGAGTAGCGATAGCAGCATCTGTTGATTTACCAGCTACCCCAGCTCCGGATCAAGCTCCAGCAGTACCAATTCAGGCACCACCGGTGCCCATGGTGATGCCTGGTCTTCAGGAGGCCTTGGCACAGGTCTTATCAGTTTGCAATGGCCTGGCTCTGGCAGTTTCAGCCACTACCATAGTAGCTACTTCACACGCTGGGAGAGGCAATCAGACCCCCGCTGCTTGCACACCTGAGCAGGTAGTGCAGGGATTACAGACGCCGGGAGCACCTCCAGCTCAGTCGGTTACACCAGTTCAGGAGTTCGTGGTTCCAGCTAGGCCAGATGATGAGCAGCGCTGTCTTGAGAGGTTCGGTAGGCTCCAGCCTCCGTCATTCAGTGGTGCTGAGGGCGAGGATGCCCAGAGTTTTCCTAACAAGTGTCAGCGGATGCTCCGTACAGTAGGGATTCTCGAGTCGAGTGGTGTGGCATTTACCACCTTTCAGTTCTTGGGGGCTGCTTTTACTTGGTGGGAGGATTTTGAGAGGTATAGGCCTGTTGGTGTAGCACCCCTTTCTTGGCAGCAGTTTTTCGCTCTCTTCTTGGAGAAGTATGTAACGCAGTCCTGCAGAGAGGAGCTGCATAGATTGTTTGAGTGGTTGACGCAGGAGGATATGACCGTGACCCAGTATGAGATAAGGTTTTCTAAGTTGGCCCATCATGCCATTTGGATGATTCCGATGGATCGTGAGAGGATCAGGAGATTTGTGGATGGCCTTAACTACTATCTCCGTATTCTAATGACTAGAGAGAGAGTATTGAGTGCTACGTTTGAGGAGGTGGTTGATATCGCTCGCTAGATTGAGACGGTTCGCCGTAAGGAGCGAGAGGAAAGGGAGGCCAAGTGGCTTAGAGGATCGGGCAGTTTTAGTGACGCTCCTTTGAGGGGCTAGTTTCAGCATGGTAGAGGTCGTTCTTTTCAGGACTGCTTAGTCGGCCCGTCCAGAGTATCGTGGGGCATCTTCAGGCCATGGTCATCATGGGTCTCAGCAGGGCCAGTCTTCACTCAGCGCCCTCCCAGCTCAGAGTTCATCTCGTGCCCCATCAGCTCAGGGTTCTTCTGCGCCGAGTACATCTGCTAGTCACTTCGGTGCGAGGGGTTCCCTTTAGTCCCCATCTCCAGCACCGGGTAGTTGTTATAAGTGTGAAGAGTTTGGATATATGAGGAGGCAGTGCCCTCGACTTCGTGATGGTCAGTTTCAGCAGAGGGGTCAGCCCTCGACTTCTGCTCTAGTTACTTCACCACCCGCCCAGCCAGCCAGGGGTAGAGGTCAGGCAGCCAGGGGTCTCCCCAGAGAGGGAGGTCAATCAGGCGGTGGCCAGGCTCGTTTCTATGCTATTCCAGGCAGGACATATGCCATTTCTTCAGATGCTGTCATTACAGGTATTGTTTCAGTCTGCCACCGTGATGCCTCTGTATTATTTGATCCTGGTTCCACCTATTCTTATGTGTCCTTATATTTTGCTCATTATTTGGGTGCGCCCCAGGAGTTTCTTGCTCTACATGTTCATGTGTCTACATCGGTGGGCGATACTATTGTTGTAGACCGTGTGTACCGGTCATGTGTTGTGACTATTGGGGGTCTGGAGACCCGAGTTGATCTATTGCTATTGAGCATGATGGACTTTGATATTATTTTGTGAATGGATTGGTTATCTCCGTGTCATGCTATTCTATACTATCATGCTAAGACAGTCACTTTGGCTATGCCGGGTGTACCGATGATTGAGTGGCGTGGTGTGACTGATTATGTTCCTAGTAGAGTGATCTCTTTCTTGAAGACCCAGCGTATGGTTGGGAAGGGTTGTCTGTCATATCTAGTGCTTGTGAGCGATGTTGGAGCTGAGACTCCTAGTATCGATTCTGTTCCAGTTGTGAGGGATTTTCCCGATGTATTTCCTACAGACCTGCTGGGTATGCCACTGGAAAGGGATATTGATTTTGGTATTGACCTGGGGCTGGGCACTCAGCTCATCTCTATTCTGCCATATTGTATGGCACCAGCAAAGTTGAAAGAATTGAAGGATCATCTTCAGGAACTCCTAGATAAGGGATTCATTCGGCCTAGTGTGTCACCGTGGGGTGCACCAGTTCTGTTTGTGAAGAAGAAGGATGGCACAATGAGAATGTGCATTGATTACAAGCATTTGAACAAGGTAACAATTAAGAACAGGTATCCCCTACCTCGTGTTGATGATTTATTCGACCAGCTTCAGGGAGCGAGGGTGTTCTCCAAGATTGATCTCTGTTCGGGCTATCACCAGTTGAAGATCAGAGATTCAAATATTCCTAGGACTTCTTTCAGGACTAGATATGGTCACTATAAGTTTCTTATCATGTCTTTCAGGCTGACCACTGCCCCAGCAGCATTCATGCATTTGATGAACAATGTATTTCGGCTTTATCTGGATTCGTTCGTTATTGTTTTCATTGATGATATTCTGGTGTACTCGCGTAGTCAGGAGGAGCACGCGGAGCATTTGCGAGTTGTACTGTAGAGATTGAGGGAGAAGAGGCTTTATGTAAAGTTCTCTAAGTGTGAGTTTTGGCTCGATTCAGTGGCTTTCTTGGGACAAGTGGCATCCAGAGAGGGTATTCAGGTTGATCCAAAGAAGATAGAGGCAGTTCAGAGTTGTCCTAGACCGTCCTTAGCCACAGAGATTCATAACTTTCTTGGGTTGGCAGGATACTATCGCCGGTTTGTTCAGGGATTCTCATCCATTTCATCGCCCTTGACCAAGTTGACTCAAAAGGGTGCTCTACTTGTATGGTCGGATGAGTGTGAGGAGAGCTTTCAGAAGCTCAAGACAGCTTTGACTACAGCTCCAGTATTGGTTTTGTCATTAGTGTCAGGTTCATATACTATATATTTTGATGCTTCGAGAGTTGGGATTGGTTGCGTATTGATGTAGGAGGGTAAAGTTATTGCTTATGCTTCTCATCAGTTGAATCCCCATGAGAAGAATTACCCTATTCATGACTTGGAGTTGACTGCCATAGTTCATGCATTAAAGATTTAGAGGTACTACTTGTATGGCGTATCTTGTGAGGTATTTACTGATCATCGTAGTCTTCAGCATTTGTTCAAGCAGAATGATCTTAATTTGAGGCAGTGAAGATGGCTAGAGTTGCTTAGGGATTATGATATTACTATTCTGTATCATCCGGGAAAGGCCAATGTAGTGGCAGATGCTTTGAGCCGAAAGGCAGTGAGTATGGGGAGTTTGACGTATATTCCAGTTGGGGAGAGACCCCTTGCAGTTGATGTCCAGGCCTTGGCCAATCGATTTGTGATATTAGATATTTCGGGGCCCAGTCGGGTATTGGCTTGTTTGGTTTCTCGGTCTTCCTTATATGATCGCATCAGAGAGCGCCAGTATGATGATCCGTATTTGCTTACCATTAAGGACAGAGTTCAGCATGATGATGCCAGAGATGTGACCATCGGTGATGATGGTGTGTTGAGGATGCAGGGCCAAATTTGTGTGCCCAATGTGGATGGGCTTAGAGAGTTGATTCTAGAGGAGGCCCATAGCTCACGGTATTCTATTCATCCGGGTGCCGCGAAGATGTATCAGGATTTGAGGCAGCACTATTGGTAGAGAAGAATGAGGAAGGATATTGTGGGATTTGTGGGTCGGTGTCTCAATTGTCAGCAGGTGAAATATGAGCATCATAGACCGGGTGACTTGCTTCAGCAGATGGATATTCCCGAGTGGAAGTGGGAGAGGATCACTATGGACTTTGTTGTTGGACTTCCTCGGACTTTGAAGAAATTTGATGCTATTTGGGTGATTGTGGATCGGCTGACCAAGTCCGCGCACTTCATTCCTGTGTGTACTACCTATTCTTCAGAGCAGTTGGCAGGGATTTATATCCGGGAGATTGTTCGATTGCATGGTGTTTCGGTTTCTATCATCTCAGATAGAGGTACTCAGTTTACCTCACAATTTTGGAGATCCGTTCAGAGAGAGTTGGGTACTCAGGTGGAGTTGAGCATAGTGTTTCATCCTCAGATGGGTGGACAGTCCAAGCATACTATTCAGATATTGGAGGACATGATGCGTGCTTGTGTTATTTATTTTGGAGGTTCATAGGATGAGTTTTTGCCACTTGCAGAGTTTGCCTACAACAATAGCTACCAGTCGAGCATTCAGATGGCTACGTATGAGGCTTTGTATGGGAGAGGGTGCAGATCTCCAGTTGGTTGGTTCGAGCCTGACGAGGCTAGGCTATTGGGGACAGATTTGGTTTAGGATGCCTTAGAGAAGGTGAAACTGATTCAGGAGAGGCTTCGTACAGCGCAGTCGCATCAGAAGGGTTATGCTAACCGGAAGGTTCGAGATGTGTCCTACATGGTTGGTAAGAAGGTCTTGTTGAAGGTTTCGCCCATGAAGGGTGTTATAAGATTTGGAAAGAAAGGGAAATTGAGTCCGCGATTCATTGGGCCTTTTGAGGTACTTAGGAGGATTGGGGAGGTGTCTTATATGCTTGCTTTGCCACCTAGCTTGTCAGGTGTGCATCCGGTATTTCATTTTTCTACGCTCCGAAAGTATGTTGGGGACCCGTCTCATGTTTTGGACTTCAGCACAGTTCAGTTAGATGGTGATTTGACCTATGATGTGGAGCTAGTGGCTATTTTGGGTCGTCAGGTTCGAAAGTTGAGATCAAAGAATATAGCTTGAGTGAAAGTGCAGTGGAGAGGTCGGCCCGTGGAGGAGGCTACCTGGGAGACCGAGCGGGAGATGCAGAGTAGATATCCTCACCTGTTTGAGGCTTCAGGTATGTTTCTTCACTCATTCGAAGATGAACGTTTGTTTAAGTTGGGGAGGATGTGATGACCCGATCAGTCGTCTCATGAATTACTGCTCCGTTTCTCCTATTTCTGCTTCTTTATGCTTTGTTATCCATGTCTTATGTGTTCGAGTTGGTTGGGTTTGGAGTGGAATTGATAAGAAATGAGACACTTAGTCTCTTTTAAGAAGGCTTAAGTTGGAAGAGTCAACCAGATGTTGACTTATGAGTTATAGGGCTCGGATGAGAGTTCCGATGGTTTGGTTAGCTTCGGGAGGTGCTTTGTGGCTTAGGAATGTGATCGGAAGTGGTTTTGGAGGTCCGGTGTAGAATTAGGTTTGAATTGCCGAAGTTAGTATTTTGGCAATTTCTGGTTGATAGGTGAGATTTTGATCCGGGGGTCGGAATGGAATTTCGAGAGTTTCTGTAGCTTCGTTATGTGATTTGGGAGGTGTGTGTAAAATTTCAGGTCATTTGGAGGTGGTTTGGTTGGGTTTTTTATCAAATGCGTGGTGCAGAAGTTTTTGGAAAACTTAGGCTTGAATTCGATGTAAATTGATGGTTTTGGTGTTGTTTGAGGTGTTTTGATGATTGGAACAAGTTTGAATGAGGTTTTAGGATGTGTTGGTACTTTTGGTTGAGGTCCCGGGGGCCTCGGGGCAATTTCGGATGGCCAACGGGAAGTTTTGAGACTTAAGGAATTGCAGAAAATGCAGCAGCAGTTGCAGGTGTATTTTGGCCTTCGCGATCACGTGAGGTCCCTTGCGATCGCGTAGAAGGATTTTGGTATGCCACGATATTTCCCTTCGCGTTCGCATTAGTGGGTTCGCGATCGCGGAAGTTTAGTTATTGGTGCTTTGCGTTCGCGGAGAAGTGTTCGTGTTCGCGTATAAGAGTTGAGGGGTCCAGGTGCAATGTGCTACGCATTCGCATGAGAGAGGATGCGTTCGCGTAAGAGGGAAAGTTGAGGCATCGCGTTCGCGGTTGTGTGGTCGCATTCGCTTATATCATTTTTGAAGCCTTGGATTTTTATTGCTTCGCGATAGCGTGACCTTGGTCGCGATCGCGATGAAGGAATTTCAGGAGCTGGGCAGAAAGTTTTTAAACATTTCATCCGCGAGTCTTAGCCATTTTTCCACCATTGTTGAGTATTTTGAGAGCTCTTTGGGAGAAATTGAAGAGGGATTCGAGGAGGATTGATTGGAGGTAAGTTTTATGAACCAAAAACGTGATTATATTGTGAAATTAACCTAGAAATTCATGGAAATTTAGCTAAAATGGAAGAACTAGGGATTGAGATTTTTAGATTATACATTGGGATTTGAAGGGCCATTTGAGGTCGGATTTGAGAGTTTTTGATATGTATGAACTCGTGGAAGGATAAGGAACCGGTTGATGTGAAAATTTTGGAGTTTCGAGAAGTGGGCTCGGGATTCGGGTTTTGTTAATTTCAAGATTTTTGGTATTTTTTGATTATTTTCGCTTGGGCTTTGTTCCCTTAGCATATTGTGACGAATTCGTTCTGGTTTTGATCAGATTCGACACGCGAGGAGGCCGATTTGAGAGGCAAGGGCGTTGCAAGCTAGAGCTTTATCCGGTTCGAGGTGAGTAATGATTGTAAATGATGTCCCGAGGCTTTGAAACCCCGAATTTGCACATCGTAGTGCTATATTGAGGTAAGACACGCGCTTGGTGATGAGCATGGAGTCGTTTGCTATTGGGGATTGTGACTTGGTCCGTCCCGAGTGATGTTTTTACCGCGTATTTGATTGAAGCTTATTTGTTATCATCATTATTTGGATTGATTGTCATATTTAGGCTTCATGCCAACTATTTGAACCCTTCGAGGAGTTTTTATCACTATTTCCTCACTGTTTTGACTTACTACTTGAACTCAGTCGTATCGTTTTCTACTATTTTACAACTCAGCCACTTTCACTCGGTCTTTTTGAAACTTAAATGATATTTCTAATGATGTTTTGGGTTGAGAACTACTGTTTTTCCTAAATGCCCAAGGGGCTTATATGATTTTTGGACTTAGTATGGCCAAGGGCCAGTTGTGAGGACACTATGGGATCAGGCCTGCGCGCTGCAGCAGTGTTATTCTGATATTGATATGATGCCGAGGGCCTAGATTGGTGCCACGAGGTGGCTTGTTATTGCACTTGGGCCGTAAGGGGCCCCTCCTGGAGTTTGCACACCCCTAGTGAGCGTCGTCGACGATAAATATATGGATCGGACTACACGCCGCAACGGGCACTATAGGGTACCGTTCTATGTGTTGATTCTCTTTCTATGTCTGTCACTTAACTAATTATCTGTTGTAGCATTTTTGATTTCATTGGTTTATCGCTTTCATATTACTTGTTTTAAATTGCCGCATTATAGATTACTCTGTGTTTCTCCATGATTTCTTATTCTCAGTCATTATTTATGTTTATTACTCACGGGGTCGGAGTACTCACATTATTCCCTGCACCTTGCGTGCAGATCCAGGTGCATCTGAGGTTGTGTGAGGATTTTCAGTTGAGCAACGCATATTCGGGAGCATCAAGGTAGCTGCATGGCATCCGCAGCCCTGATCTCTCCCTTCTATCCTCTTATTTTATCCGCATTCCCTAGATTGATATGTATTAGGCTATTAAATTTGTATTAGAGGCTCATACTTGTGACACCAGATCTATATGGGATATGTAGTAGTATTATCCTTTGAAATTCCGCATGGTTAACTCTTGTTTCAGACTTTTAATATGATGATTTGGTAATTTAACTGTGTTAGCTAATAATGAACTATATAAGGAATGGGTTGAGGTTGTTAATTGGTCAGGCTTTCCTAGCAGTGTGTTGGGCGATATCACGACCGGGGTTGGGGTCGTGACAACAACCATCCCAATGGCCACCTTGACAACCACACACATTGTAAAAATTCCACAAATCAGATTGAGATACACAATTTTACCCTAAGTGTGGTCCTCCACAATATGGACATGGATCACCAAAATAAGAATAACCAATATTCGACCAATTATTGTTCTAAGATGCCATGTCAACAAAGATAATAAAATATTAAAGTAAGTTAAAATAAAAAATAAAAATAAAAACTTGAATATGGAAAAAGCAAAAATTTAATCTAGTAGAATAGTTAACTTCTAAGTCTCCGGCAGCGGCATCAAAAACTTGTTGCTCCCAAACGCATACGCAAGTATACGTAGTCGACAAGTAATATCATCGTACCCATATGGACTTGTGATTAACTATCAACTAAATTAAACCAAACAACTAATCTATTCAAGCGAATCCTAATGTATGAATATTTAAATAAAATTAATCTAGAATAACAAACTAAGAGAATAAAGAAAATAAGTTGGCAAATTATATAGATAAATTCAATGTAAGTGAATATTCTAGAGTTATGGGTTAACTAACAATCCCGTTGTATTTTCTACTTAAATCGTCTAATTAATTTATCTGGTTTATTGGTTGACAGGGTTAATATTGCTCGTAGCCTTATCCTGAAGTACAACTCGCCTATTCAAGCTAACCTAACGCCTATATTCCTATGGAATTAGGATTAACAAGAACGCATTAATAATTCCTGTATACTAACTAAGCAAGGCGATTAGGTATATTCCTATCCTAACCGCAAATTCTCCCCCCCCAGAGTTAAGATCTTACTCTACTCAATCTTATATGCAATCTAAAATTCTCTCTCCCGAGTTCAATCCTAGATTCATAGATAGTATTCAATTGGTGATCAAACAATCAAATAATTAAGCACAAAATTGAATAAATAAACCAATATGATAAAATAATAAGAACAATTCAAGTTTCAAACTACAACGTTCATGTAGCACCCAAAACTCTAGAACTAATGAACTATGAGATTAAAAGAGGAAAAGAGAAGAAAAACTAGTTAGAAGTCTCCTTCAAGTGTGGTGTGTGTTTCCCCACGTGAATTCTCCTCCAAAGTATTTTAGATATCTCCAAAGTGGCGTCCTCCCCACAAAAATATGTTTAGTCTTGCTTCCCGGGTAAAATTGGACAAATTTCACGTCACTGGCGCCCAGCCCGACGCTGCCCAATTTTCAGTTCTGTTTCCAATGCCACAGGTGGCGCCAGGCGCTGCCAGTGGTGTCTAAATGCCCATTTTCCCAGTTTTGTTCGTTTTGGCTCAAATCTTGCGCGTTTCGCACCCAATTGCTCCCAAATCATTCCTACAAGTAAAAACACTTCAAATTAATATAAATCATAGCATTTAAAATCCCAAATTCACGAAACAAAAGTAAAATATGAGACGATATACCTAAAAAAATATATGCTTTAATCTAAACATCACTATTACATATTATATACTTAACTTAATATATTATTTAAATTTTAAACATCTCTAAGACAGGTGGCACGATGTGTGATTTGTACCTAAAATTTGGCGCGCGAAGAGGAAATGTTTGGCCTATATTTCTTTCTGTTTTCTTCTTCAAATAATTTTTTATTGGGAAAATGATATTGTGTAGCCGCTCTCAAAATAATTAGCCAAAAAATATTTTTGTGTGTGTGTGTGTATATATATACATACATATATACATTTTGTATGTTATATATAAAAATGGCACACTCTTCCTTTCCAACCGGTAAAAAATGGAAGGCTTCATTTAGTGATCCCCTGATCTCCGTCTGAACGATCAGAATAAGGTAAAGCTTCAAGGTGTCTTTGGGGCTTGCCTTATAGGTAGTGACTATACCACTTACATATTGAATAGATCTTACTCTCAATGAGCAAAGACGTGTCGAAGTGAAATCCCCTATTATTATTGAACGAAAATTTTTGCACGAGCATATGTAAACAACTTATTGAATATGAAAACTCTTTCAAAAATTCAAATTGAATTTCTGAAAGAGTTTTCATAATGCTATACAATTTCAGTTTCAAAGGGAGTTCTTGACCAGTTGGAAAAAATGCATTGGGGTGGGTACTCGGTGGACTTATATAAATTTTATACACTTTTTTGATTATGAAATATAAATAGTTTTTGATGTAGGTTAAAAGTGAAAAAAGCACTTTTTTATTCTTTTTCTTCTCCTTCATCTTCTACATCGCTGCCTCCATCTACCACAAAATTCTCTTCCTCCCAATTTCATCCAGAGCCTTTTTACAGATTCATCCTTCTTCCAATATTGATTAACTTATCAATTCACTTTAAAGAATTACTTACACGCCAAAGAAAGAGTAAAACCCAGAAATGATATATTATAAGAGGCTGAGATAAATCTTGAAATTCAAACTTGAATTTGTAGTAATGTTAAACTTTATTTCTGAATTACCTTTTCATTTCAGAGAGACACCTTAAAATTCTGTAATGACCCGATCGGTCGTTTTGAGCATTTACATCCCGTTCAACTATTTGAAGTCTCGGGCAGCTTCGTAATGTGTATTATGACCTGTGTGTATCGCCGTTTTTAGTTTTCAGGTGTTTCATAATTAGTTTGGAAGAATGAATTTCATATTTAAAGCTTATGTTGAAAAGGTTGACCGGATGTTGACTTATATGTAAACGACTCTGTAAAGGAATTTTGATGATTCCAAAAGCTTCATATGGTAATTTCGGACTTAGGCATGTGTCTAGATTTGGAGGTCCGTAGAATAAATTGAAGCATTTTGGCGAAAGTTGGAAAATGAAATTCGAAAGTTTGATCGAGAGTTGACTTTATTGATATCAAGCTCGGATTCGGATTCCGAAAATTGGAATAGCTCCATTATATCTTATAACTCGCGTGCCAAATTTGAAGTCATTCCGGATTGATTTGATACGTTTCGGCACAAGATATAGAATTTGGAAATTTGAAAAACTCTTAAGTTTGATTCGAGGTACAATTTATAATCTCAACGTTGTTTGATGTGATTTGAGATATCGAGTAGGTCCGTAATATGTTTTGAGATTTGTTGATATGTTCGGATGGGATACCGAGTGGCTCGGGTGAGTTTCGGGGTAGTTTCAGACCATTTTTAGGCTATTTTTAGCTGTTGGTTTTTGGCTGCAACAATGTGCAGTGTGATCGCGTGGAATTGGCCGTGATGAGATGAGTAAAATGGGAAAAATTGGCTAGTGAATCGCGATTGCGGAAGGCCTTTCGCGACCGCGTAGAGAAATTCCTATTGTCACTGACCCGACTTTGAAAGCTTATATCTAACAATCTATAAGGAATTTGGAGATGATCCAAAAAATAAAAGTTATAGCTCTTAATATCTAATTTTCAAAGAATCAAACCACTTGTCATTTGGATTTTTGTACAAAAGTTATGTCTATTACACTACATGTTGTCTGAGATGAATTTGGGAAGAGTAATAGAAGTTTGTGCTTCGCGATCGCTGGGAAATGACAGCGATCGCATAAAGTAAAAATGTTCTGGAAATTTTTGTGCTTCGTGATCGCGAAGAATTTTCGGCAATCACCGAAGGGTAAATATCTGGGCAGGAGCTTTAAGTTCGGGGGTTCGCTATTTTTACCCATTTTTGAATTTTGGAGCTCGGTTTGGGCGACCTTGGAGAGGAATTTCACCACATGACTTGGGGTAAGCAATCTTGATTGATTATATTTCATGAATTAATCTTCATTTTTGGCGTATGATTATTGAATTTTCAAGAGAAATCGAAGGAATTTTCTATAATTCCAAAAAATAAATTTTCGAGTTTTGAATACTGATTCGGAGTTAGATTTGAATAAAATTAGTATGGTTGACTCATAATTAAATGGATTGTCGAATTTTGTGAGTTTCATCGGGTTTTGAGATGTGGGCCCCACTGTCGTCTTTTTGAGCGGCGTCGAGAATTTTTATAAACTGTTAAATTGTAAGCATCAGAATATATTTTGATTAATTTAGACGTTGTTTGACTAGTTTCAAATCGTTTGGCTTGGAATTGAGGAGATAGGAAGGCGTTCGGAGGATGATATGTGTGGAATGGAATTTTTGGAGCATTGATTAGCTTGCTCGGCATTGGATTCGGCTTGTTCGAGGTAAGTAATATTTCTAAACTTGGAGCCGAGGGTATAAATCCTGAAAATACATGTTATGAGATTTGTTTGGAGGTGATGCACATGCTAGGTGAAGGGCATGTTGGCGTGCACCGTAGAAATTGTGACGTAATTGATTTTGTGGAATTGTGTAATCAAATAATCTTGGCATTTTCCATGTAATTTTATGTGTTAAAGAAATTGAGCTGAGAATCAGGTTAAAAATCATGTTGAGGCTATATCTCGATATTATTGAGACCCACAGAGGTCGTATTGCTGTTGAATTATTTGTTGAAATTGTAATTTCATACTCAATCATGTTCATTCATTTCATATAATATCTCAGTCTTTGTCTCTATTTATTGATATATCATATTATTATTTTGAGCTGATTTTCCTGACATTTTTAGCCCGAGAGATTGGAGAGATTAATGACTAAGTGAGGCTAAGGGCATAATTGTGAGGATATTTATGGGATCGGGCTATACGCCGCAGCAGGCCATATTGGCTTTATGCATGTTATTATTATACGGATCGGGCTGCACGCTATAGCAGGTCTTATAGGCTTTATCATCATGGGATTGAGCTATATGCCGCAACAGACCAGATTGGCATATTATACCACTTGGGCTGAAAGAGCCCCTCCGGAGTCTGTATACCCCAAGTGAGTGCAGTTGATTTATATTATTAGCACGTGAGTTGTCTGTATAGCACGTGAGTATCAGTGCGGATCCATCTATTGATATCGTTAGCACGTGAGTTGTCCGTGCAGCACGTGAGTTATCCGTGTGGGGCCATCTATTGATATTGTTAGCACGTGAGTTATCCGTACAACACGTGAGTTATTCGTGCGGATCCATCTATTAATATTATTAGCACGTGAGTCGTCCATACAGATCCAGATATTGATATTATAGCACGTGAGTTGCCCGTGCAGATTCAGATCTTGATAAGTAAAATTGAGTGCTCTGAGAATATGAGTACATGAGTTTATCACTACGTTGCATTGCATTACACATGCATACTTGAAATGTAGGCATAGAGAAGTATTTTTCTCTTATGCCATCTGATAATGAAAATTCTTATCTGTTGCTAAATTTTTTGAGAAAAATCACAGATTTCAGACTTACTCACATTTTTGGTAATTTCGGCAAAAGATTTAAGTTTTACTGTTATACTTGAAGAGCAAACACCTATTTCCGAAATTATAAACGAGCTGAGCATTTTATTGTTGAGTTATTACTTGTGTTACTTTCAATATATTGTTATGAATTATTTTTGGTTATTAGTGTTGAACTTTGACCTTTGTTTTAGCTCGACACTACTTTCAAACTAAGGTTAGATTTGTTACTTATTGAGTACACGATGTTGGTTGTAATCATACTACACTTTTGCACCCTGTGTGCAGATTTTGAATGCTAATATTGCTATTCATGGTGGAAGTTAGCATTGAAGATGTATCTGCGATCTAGTCACAACTGCCTCTTGTTCATGGTAGCTTCAGAAATTTTGATCCGTTCATGTATATTAAAAAAAATTATATTTTTATTTTGCATCAGCTTTGTAAATTCTTATCTTAGAAGCTCATGATTTGTACTACCAGTCCTTGGTGAGTGTATCGGAGTCAGTTAAATATTAATTGAATCGGATTGTTATTATTTGGCTTACCTAGCGGGTGAGGTTAGGTGCCATCAAGGCTAGTTAGATTTTGGGTCGTGACAAATTCACTTCAAATTTAAATCATTTACAAATCAAAGCATAGCTCAAACTCATTTTGAAGAGAGAAAGCAACAAAAAAAGGAATTGTTATACAAATAGCTGGTCAGATTCACAGTTTACTTTTTCTAACCGATATACATAGAATATATTTTAATTATACACAGTTCTACACATATTATATATAAATTTTATATACATTATACATCCACCAGCTATTTTTAGTTTAAGAAATTAGGTGGGTGGCTATTTGTTTTAATTCTTCAAAAAAAAAAAAAACTCAGCAATTTCAGAACACAAACAACTCTTTTGCCAAAACTAACAAAGTCAATTTCAACCCTCTTTTCTTTCAGATTTTATATGCTAGTTGCTTCTTGTGCTTAAATATCTCTCATAAACAGTGTTTATATTTGTGATACAGGGCAAAATGCAGTGGCTATTTAGGCAAACTTCCCAAATAGAGATCATCATGCTAGTATCATTAAGTTTAAGGGGAAATATGCAAAAATCTAAAGAATGGGGTTAATGTAATTGAAGTCTAATTTTGAAGGACAAAATGATAACTACCAAAGAAAATATTGAAATATTTTATTAAAGACAATACTAGTTCATTTCTATCTTATGTATATAAGCTGAATACACATCTAAATATTAAAATGTATTAATAGATTAAGATGTATAAATATTACTGATTAAAATCCAGACATAAAAATAAATATACTTAATGACTAAGATATAAATTATTAAGATTCAGACATTCATCAAATGCAAAGAAATGAGGTTTTAAATGGATGATAAAAATCGATTGACAAAATTTTTAAATAGACCATTCGACATGGCTTAGTTAATACATGTCTTTATTAACATAGGTGACAGACACTTATAATTATTTATTTTGAGTGATCGGAGACATCAAACGTGTGAATATTAGACAAATTGAACAAGGTACTTCTCCGCAATAGTGTACTTGATATTTGGATAAAGTTCTAAGGCCTCAACCCCAAACACCGGCTCAATCTAAAAATTGATTAGATCGCCCTTTACAAATGTTAAGTGGTTAAGCACCAACGCGACATTGATTAGAAAAGGAGATGCTGCAACAATATACAATGCCATACTCCCTCTGTTTCAGTTTATGTGAACGTATTTCTTTTTTGGTCCGTTCAAAAAAGAATGACCCATCTCTTAATTTGGTAAAAATTTAGCTTAAACTTACAATTCTATCCTTAGTGAGAAGCTTTTATAACCACACAAATATTCTGGGCCCCTTTTTGACTTGTTTAGGACCACAAATTCTAAAAGTTTTCATTTTTCTTAAACTCCTTGCCCAGTCAAATAGGTTCACATAAATTAGAACATAGGAAATAATTAATTACCGATGCTTAATTGAAAATAAATCTTGATTAGAGAATTAGATTACTGATTATTGATATCTTTGAGAATTTGCTCCTCTGAAATGTAGATTTCCTCTAGAGTTTTCCCAGTCATTTTCTCCTACATAGCCACTAACTCATTGAACGATAACATGTTTTTGGGAGTCTTAATATAGAGGGTTTTGTTCAAAGTTCTCGGGTCATCAACTGCTTTAATAATGTAGGTTCCAGTATCATGTTCCTCATTGAATACAACTGCAAACAAAAAAAAAAAAGAAAAAAAAGAGAAAGAATAAAGCAAGAAAAATATACAAAAATAAATATTTTGCCATGAACTTGTTTTCTTTTAAAATAAAGAGAATCGCCACCTAACATTGGTGGGCACGAATAAGATATGTTACAATGAAGGATGTTCAACTACGCTACTGATTGCAGTTACGGGTTCAAATGACACATAACTTTCAGCACGAGTTATAAATTTATGAATAAAACTTCACTGAAATTGTAATAAATAGTTGACATGAATTCATAACTTAAAATATATAACAGGTTCAATGTTAAAATTTTTAAAAGGTGAAACCATAAAGTTGAAATCCTTGATCCGCCTCTCACATTATAAGGGATCCTCCAAAATTAGTACATTTTTTGAGGATCCGATACGGATGTGACAATATTTTAGAGAGTCCGTATAATATAGTGGATAAGGAAGTTGTTTTCTACTTACCTTTAACATTTACATCTCTAGGAATGATGATCTTGTAGAAAATCACACGATTGAGAGGAAAATTGTATTGAAGAATCGTGTATTTCAAATATATTACAAAGCCATAAGTGACTAATTGTATTGAAGAATCGTGTATTTCAGATGTATTACAAAGCTATAAGCGACTGAATTTATACAAGTCACAAAACAACAACTACTAGTGAACTTAGAGTTCTAATACTCGTATAACTATTACATTGAGTTAGAGTTCTAAGTCTACAATACATTCTAACTATGATTATCTAATTCAAACATGCTCTGATACCATGTAGAAAATCACACGATTGAGATGAAAATTGTATTGAAGAATCATGTATTTCAGATGTATTACAAATCTATAAGTGACTGAATTTATACAAGTCACAAAACAACAACTACTAGTGAACTTAGAGTTCTACTACTCGTATAACTATTACATTGAGTTAGAGTTCTAACTCTACAATACATTCTAACTATGCTTATCTAATTCAAACATGCTCTGATACCATGTAGAAAATCACACGATTGAGATGAAAATTGTATTGAAGAATCATGTATTTCAGATGTATTACAAATCTATAAGTGACTGAATTTATACAAGTCACAAAACAACAACTACTAGTGAACTTAGAGTTCTACTACTCGTATAACTATTACATTGAGTTAGAGTTCTAACTCTACAATACATTCTAACTATGCTTATCTAATTCAAACTTATCCTTATCATGATCAACTTCTTCAACATAAGGATATATTTGAATTAGATATATAAGTTTGATCTCCTAGTCATAGGACATCCTCCTAAGTCTGCATCAGAGAAACCATATAGCCTGAATGGTGACTGAGACAAGATTCTCAGACCATACTCAGTTGTGCCCTTCACATACCTAAGGATCCTCTTTACTGCTTGGTAATGAGTGTTGTTTGGGCTTTGCATGAATTGGCTTGCTAATGAGCTATGCTTGTCCTTGTGAGAGTCAAATACTCTACAGGACCAACAACACTTCTGTATAGTGAGGCATCAACAAGATCATCTACAGCTTCTTGTAGACCATGATTCTGTGCTAGAGGTGTGCTTATTGGCTCGTCAAGTCCTATGCAAGTCTTGACAAGTAATTCTGTAGCATATTTACTTTGATTCAGATGAATACCTCCAGTAAAGTAGGTGACCTCAATCCCTAAGAAGAAGTGTAGAGGGCCAAGATCCTTCATAGCAAATTCCTTACCTAGTTCATCAATGATTTCTGAAATTAGTGTAGTGTGACTTCTAGACAATTACATCATCAACATACAGAAGGAGCAGAACTGTTCCTCTTTTACAATGCATCACAAAAAGTGAGGAGTCTGCCTTACTACATTTAAAACTAAGGTGGTGCAGGTGCGTACTAAACCTGTCAAACCAGGCTCTAGGTGCCTGCTTAAGACCATACATTGCTTTCTTTAGGAGACACACACTGTCAGGATGTCTAGAATCTTTAAAACCTACTGTCACACCTCCTTTTTTTATACACACCTACCCCGAAGGATAAAATATGTACAAGGGAGTTTTTCCAATTTAAGTGATATTATTCGAAATGGGATTATTTATTTATTTTTAAGAGTCGCCACTTGGGATAGGATTGACTTTTGGTGTCCCAAGTCACCGGTTTAATTTAAATCCCAAATCGAGGAAAATTGTTGACTTCCCAATTGGAGTCTGCGAACCAGAAATTCTATGTAAGGAATTCTGTTGACCCGAGGGAAGGTGTTAGGCACCCCCGGATCCCGTGGTTCTAGCACGGTCTCTCAAATTATTATAAATGGCCAAAATCTAATTTTTATACATATTCCAACCTATAGTGCAATTTTATAATTATTTACCACTTTTTAATTATTTTTTATGAAAGTGAACGTCGTTTAAGAATGTGTTTTCGGATCACATCACATGAAATGCACCCGGATCCTCGACACATTCTTATTCAACGTTTTCGAATTTGGATTTGGGTTGCATGAAATGCACACCCGAAATTAGGAAGGTAAGATTATTAAAATTCGCGCCTAAAGTGACTAATACGTTATTATCTTTGGAGAAGGCCGTGAAATTCGCTAAACGAATCGTCCCTAAATCTAAGTATTTTAATACAAATATTTATTGAGGGCCCCGCAAATTATGGGTTTTGTTTGGCGAGTCTCATCTCATTTTTATTTAAAGGCTAATCTAAAGCAAACTAAGGTTTTTTATTTATTTTTGTCTCTAAAAGGGCCCTAGCTAATTAATGTTATAAAATTCGGGCCTCAAGTTCAAGTCCAGATTCAAACAAAAGGGATGAACCTCTTAATTTGAACCCGCCACTTAACTCGAAGGCCCAAATTTGTATTGTTTCCTTTGTTTTTCTTTTTATCAATTTTGGTCCACAGTTTTCAGTAACTATTGTTCAGGCTGGGATCCAGTAGGGGGTATGCTAGTCAAATTGCTCAGGTATTTAGTTAATTGAATGGGTAGAAGTGGCCTGGTCCAATCCTGGCCATTTTCTCACAATTGGGCCTTATTGAAGTGATTTTCTCTAGCCCAATAATCATAAGCATTTATCAGAACCGAACTGAGCAAACCATAATATAGTATTAATAATCTAAATTATCAGATGGATTGGAACATCAAATGCGAAGCTGATTTAACGTGTTGAAAAAAATTTAAACCTTCAACCTCAGATTGTATTCAATACTCATGATACCCATCTGGTTAATACTTGGTCAAAGAAATGAAATTAAATTATCAAAGTACCAAACACAACATTCTCAGGCTTATGGAAACAAATAACTTCATAACTTGCAAAACATCGGATCATTTTCAGAAGTTAGACTATTTAATCTTATAGCCATTAAAACTATTTTCAGAAGCCAATACTAGATCCTGTAACGTGTTTCAATGCACATGTGAATGTTAGATATATAGTTCATGCCTGGTTCTAGATTTTACTATCCATTAATGAGGTACCAACCTCCAAATAATATTGCAACTCTGCTAAATGAGTAGTATCATCACAAACTAACTAAAGGAATATATATAGTTCAAGTTATACAGTCCAATACAGTCCAAAGTCTGTCTAAGTTATACAATCCAGGGGTTATGGAAACACAAATCAAAAGTAAACTAAAACAAATACAGGTCATCTATTATAGCTCAAACAAAATACATTTCAGGAGGCAAATGGATGAACATTTCATTTCAGCATTTCACTTCAAAGCTACATCAAATCATGGTTCGAATATGTACCTGGAAGTATAAAGTAACAAGAGAAAAGATGGAGGTCAGCAGCAGATCAGTAAATCATAGCTCACACTAGCAAATATAGGGCCAATTTTCAACCCAAATCAAACCACAACACCCAGGAAGGAATGATAGAGGGATAATAACAACAAAATGACCAAAAACCCACTGATTTTAACATAGATTTATTTGAAATTGAGCCAGGAACACTTTGACAACTTCAACCACCAGAAACTGAACTAAAAGAGGCAAATTAAACACTACAGCTTGACAATAACCTAAGAATTTCAATAGAACACATATTTCTGCAGTTTTGTTTTGGAATTTTTTTTTTTGCTATTTTTTTTTGTTTTTCTGGAAATTGTTGATCTAGGATGAAGGTTTTTGAATTTGAACTTCGAAAATTAGATGCTAAGCTTGCATAAAATGTGTTTGGGAAGGAATTTTGGAAGCTGAAACATTTTTTTTTTTGATTTTTAGTGGTCTGAAACTTTGAGAATTTTCAGAGAGTGTAAAAACTTCTTAATCAAGGTACTAGGGCTGCCTTTTATAGGCAAAGAAAGGGGACAGAATGTTCTGGAAGTATTTACCCATTTTCTCCCTTTTTTATTTTCAGAAATTGCATATTAATCCTAAAGTTTTTACCTGTTTCTCAAGTTACTGCATTAAAAAGCAGGGAACTTACACTAAAGTCCCCTTCTAGAAGGCCCTAGGGTATTCTTTTAGTCATGAAATTCCTATGCTACCCTTTCTTTAGTTTGAAATTACTATTTCTAAAGAAACTACCCTTTTATACCCTAAAGTGGCCTTCCAATAGTCTGAAAATTACAGACTAGAATTAACTGATCCCCATCCTTTACCCTAGCTAGAATTTAACTAAAGTTAATCACAAAACTTAAACTATCCAGCTATATCGAATCATCCAAACCCTATTATTAAAAAAAACCTGAATTGAAGAACAATTAAACCTATTAATCAAACTATCAGAATACTAATTCAGTCCAATCAATATCTAACAATGTTCGAAACAGACTTGCAAACACATCTAAACTAAAATCTAAACCAAGATTACAAAAATGAAACAGAATTACCTACAAACACTTATAGAAATCAATTATTGTTGAATTCAGAACTAAACTTGAAATTAAAATGAATAAAACCTAATCGAATCGAATTAGACTAACTAAATAGAGCTAAACACTGAAACGAATCAAAATACACTAAACCTAGAATTGTAACAGAAGCATGAACGATTAGAAACAAATAATAGTTTAACTTCATTAAGAACCTAATACAATGAACCAACTAATAAGAAACGAGACTAAAAAATGAAAAATAAAAAGAAAAAACTTACTGCTAAATCTTCACTTGGCCAATTCATCGAACTTGATTTTTAATTGACGTTATATGTTCGTAAAACATATGGCGTCAATTAAAAATCAGCTCGACGCCTTAAAATTCCCCAGAACAAACTCAAACCCTAAACCCTAGATCCGCGATTCAGGCCCTTCTGCTTGGATTTGAGGGATTCTGGGCATGAAATAACGATGAGAGGAGGAAGACGGTTGCCTGGTATGATTTTGGGTTCATTTGGACAATTTATGACTTGACCGGAAAATCAGAATTGAAGATTCGAAGCGGTGGACTATGATTCGAAGGTTTTCAAGCGTGGATTCATGATGAGGGAAGAAAGGAGGCCATGTGGTATCAATTTGGTGTAGTTTGGAGAAACTAGGGTTTTGGCCGGAACTTCAAATTTATATTCGAGAAGTTCCGGCTATATTCGAGGAAAACTGGGCCTGGATATGGGGAGAGGAAGAGGAGAGGAACCTAGGGTGTTAATTTGGGCGGGATTGGGTCACCTAGGGTTTTGGCCGGAGAATTTCGATTCAAGATTCAAAAGCTTTGGTTGTGATTTGAGGGAAGCCAACGACAGATATGGAATGGGAAGGTGAAGGAGAAGAGGTGGTGTAATTTTGGGGCGATTTAGAGCATCGCCACCGGCGGAGGCGATTTTCCGGCCGGCGGCGGACGGCGGAGACACGGCGGGATAACGGTGGGGTTAGGGCAGTCGGCAGAGGCGTTATAGGGATGGGGGGAAGGTACGAGGAGGATGAGGGTTATGTTTTAGATTTTGTATAATTTTCGGACAGTTTTATGCAAATATAAGAATCAATTATGGCCGTTGGATTAAAGAAAATTGATGGCCAGGATTGTGTGACGCCAAAACGGCGTCGTTTTGGGCGTCTCTGGACCGGATCAGGGATTGGGTTGGGCTGTCTTGGCCGGATTTGAGGGGTTGATTGGTCTAGCATTGGATCTGGCCCAATACAACTGGCCTGACCCTTTTCATTTGTTTTTTTTATTTATTTATTTGTTTATGTATTTCTTTGGAAAAAATTAAAACCCTAATTTAACTTCAAAATTAGACTAATTAATTTTCTAAAAATAAACTAAATCTTAATTTGAAAGGGAAAAATTAAGCAAAGAGTGACAATAGATGTAAAAGATTTATTTT
>MU665629.1:15887-23387 GCA_026770625.1 Nicotiana glauca
ACATTGTTCCATCGACCAGAGGCTGTTCACCTTTCAGACCTGATGCGGTTCTGAGTACGACCGGGCGAGGACGACATTCGGTCCCCTGGATTATCAAGGGCCACCGGGGGCACACTGGACACCACGCGACGTGCGGTGCTCTTCCAGCCGTTGGACCCTACTTCCGACTGAGTTATTTCTAGGGTGGGCAGGCTGTTAAACAGAAAAGATAACTCTTCCCGAGGACCTTGCCGACGTCTCTGGACTTCCTAACGTTACCGTCAACCGCCATGTCTCGGTTTTGGAAATTTAACCTGATTCCCTTTCAGAGTACGCGCGAAAAACGCTATCTGTCGGGGTTCCCCCGACCCTTAGGATTGACAAACCCCTGTGCAAGTGCCGTTCACATGGAACCTTTCCCCTCTTCGGCCTTCAAAGTTCTCATTTGAATATTTGCTACTACAACCAAGATCTGCACCGACGGCTGCTCCGCCCTGGCTCACGCCCAAAGTTTTGCACCGACCGCCGCGCCCTCCTACTTATCGGGTCCTGGAACTTGCCTCGACGGCCGGGTATAGGTCGCCCGCTTAAGCGCCATCCATTTTCGTGGCTAGTTGATTCGGCAAGTGAGTTGTTACACACTCCTTAGCGGATTTCGACTTCCATGACCACCGTCCTGCTGTCTTAATCTACCAACACCCTTTGTCGGATCTAAGTTAGCGCACAGTTTGGCACCATAACCCGGCTTCCGGTTCATCCCACATCACCAGTTAGCATACAGAATTGGTCGAGGGCATTGCTCCCCCGATGCCTCTAATCTTTGGCTTTACCCGATAGAACTCGCACGCGAGCTCCAGCTATCCTGAGGGAAACTTCGGAGGGAACCAGCTTCTAGACGGTTCGATTAGTCTTTCGCCCCTATACCCAAGTCAGACGAACGACTTGCATGTTTGTATCGTTGTGGGCCTCCACCAGAGTTTCCTCTTGCTTCGCCCCACTCAGGCATAGTTCACCATCTTTTGGGTCCCGATAGGTATGCTCACACTCGAACCCTTCACAGAAGATCAAGGTCGGTCGGCGGTGCACCCCTAAAGGGGATCCCACCAATCAGCTTCCTTACGCCTTACGTGTTTACTCGCCCGTTGACTCGCACACATGTCGGACTCCTTGGTTTGTGTTTCAAGACGGGTCGAATGGGGAGCCCACAGGCCAGCATTCGGAGTGCGCAGATGCCGAAGCACGCCAGAGGTGCACGCTGCCTACAAAAATCAAGGAGACAGCATTCCACAAGAGTATCAAAATCCCGGGCTTTGGCCGCCCCCCAATCCATGCTGGTCCACGCCCCGAGTCGATTGGCGGACCGGCTCAACACCGTTCCACATCCGATCAGGGCGCATCGCCGGCCCCTATCCGCTTCCCTCCCGATAATTTCAATCACTCTTTGACTCTCTTTTCAAAATCGATTTCATCTTTCCCTTGCGGTACTTGTTCGCTATCGGTCTCTCGCGCGTATTTAGCCTTGGACGAAACTCACCGCCCGATTTAGGCTGCATTCCCAAACAACCCGACTAGTAGACAGTGCCTCATGGTGCGACAGGGTCTGGGCACAACGAGGCTCTCACCCTCTCTGGCGCCCCCTTCCCGGGGACTTGGGCCCGGTCCATCGTTGCGGATGCTTCTCCAGACTACAATTCGGACGGCGAAGCCGCCCGATTCTAAGGTTGGGTTGTTCTCGGTTCGCTCGCCGTTACTAGGGGAATCCTTGTAAGTTTCTCTTCCTCCGCTTATTGATATTCTTAAACTCAGCGGGCAGTCCCGCTTGACCTGGGGTAGCGGTCGGAGTGCCTAAGCGCGATAAGGGTCGGGGAGCCCAAAGGCGCGACGGGTTGGAGCCGCGACATTATGAGAGTTGAGTTTCAACCACTACTTGTCGTGACCTCCATTATCTTGAACTCTCATTTAGGCCAGCCGCACGCTCGAGGCAGACGGAAGGCCAGTATCCGTCCCACGACACCGCCGCGACCATGAGAATGGGCGCGGTGTGTGGCGGTGACGCGATGCGTGACGCCCAGGCAGGTGTGCCCTCGGCCTGATGGCTTCGGGCTCAACTTGCGTTCAAAGACTCGATGGTTCACGGGATTCTGCATTTCATACCAAGTATCGCATTTCGTTACGTTCTTCACCGATGCGAGAGCCGAGATATCCGTTGCCGAGAGTCATTTGTGTTTCAAAAGAAGCACAAGCCCCCCCACGCGCGCCGCAAATGGGGAGTGAAGGGCAGGCATTCAATTTAGTATTCCTTGGCGATTTCCGTGCCAGGGTTCGTTAATCGCCTAGCACGCATGTGAGCGCGCCTGTCGGGTAGGAGGGAGCCACACGGACGGTGGCCGAAGCACCCTGGCCGCATCGCTCCCTAGTGTTCAAACAAGTTCGTGGGTAGTTCTGCTTTGTAGGTTTCAATAATGATCCTTCCGCCGATTCACCTACATAAACCTTGTTACGACTTCTCCTTCCTCTAAATGATAAGGTTCAATGGACTTCTCGCGACATCGCAGTCAGTGAACCGCCCACGTCTCCATGATCCAAACATTTCACCTGATCATTCAATCGGTACGAGCGATGGGCAGTGTGTACAAAGGGCAGGGACGTAGTCAATGCGAGCTGATGACTCGCGCTTACTACGCATTCAATCACGATGAAATTTCAAAGATTACTTGGGCTTGTTGGCCAAGGCTATAAACTCGTTGAATACATTAGTGTAGCGTGCGTGCGGCCTAGAACAACTAAGGGCATCACATACTTGTTATTGCCTCAAACTTCCGCGGCCTAAAAGGTCGTAGTCCCTCTAAGAAGCAGGCTGCGAAGGGATACCTCCGAATAGCTAGTTAGCAGGCTGAGGTCTTGTTCGTTAACGGAATTAACAAGACAAATTGCTCCACCAACTAAGAACGGCCATGCACCACCACCCATAGAATCAAGAAAGAGCTCTCAGTCTGTCAATCATTACTATGTCTGGACCTGGTAAGTTTCCCCGTGTTGAGTCAAATTAAGCCGCATGCTCCACTCTTGGTGGTGCCCTTCCATCAATTCCTTTAAGTCTTAGCCTTGCGACCATACTGCCCCCGGAACCCAAAAACTTTGATTTCTCATAAGGTGCCTGCAGAGTCCTAAAAGCAACCTCCACCGATCCCTGGTCGGCATCGTTTATGGTTTAGACTAGGACGGTATCTGATCGTCTTCGAGCCCCCAACTTTCGCTCTTGATTAATGAAAACATCCTTGGCAAATGCTTTCGCAGTTGTTCATCTTTCACAAATCCAAGAATTTCACCTCTGACTATGAAATACGAATGCCCCAACTGTCCCTGTTAATCATTACTCCGATCCTGAACGCCAACGTAATAGGACCGAAATCCTATAATGTTATCACATGCTAATGTATAAAGAGCATACACTTGGTTTGAGCACTCTAATTTCTGCAAAGTAACAGCGCCAGAGGCACGACCCGGCCAATTAAGGCCAGGAGCGCATCGCCGGCAGAAGGGACGAGATGACCGGTGCACACCTAAGGCGGACCGGCCGGCCCATCCCAAAGTCCAACTACAAGATTTTTAACTAAAACAACTTAAATATAAGCTATTTGAGCTGGAATTACCGTGGCTACTGGAACCAGACTTTCCCTCCAATGGATCCTGGTTAAGGGATTTAGATTGTACTCATTCCAATTACCAGACTCATAGAGCCCGATATTGTTATTTATTGTCACTGCCTCCCCGTGTCAAGATTGGGTAATTTGCGTGCCTACTGCCTTCATTGTATGTGGTAGCCATTTCTCAGCCTTCCTCTCTGGAATCAAATCCTAATTCTACGTCACCCATCACCACCATGGTAGGTGTCACGGGGGCGTTTTTGGTCATCCCAAAGTCACACCCGCGCGGCAGTCAAGTCCCGTGCTTGACTTAGCCTTCCTTAATACTTAGCCAATTTTCAGCAAGTTTGGCTTTGACGAAATTTAGGCAACAATAAGAAATTTAAAGAACAACAGCATATACGGGAAAAATTCCCAACCTTTGCATTAATTCGGAAAATATACAAAGGACCCTCATTTGCTATGAACATAGTTCGCTCACTGCCCACTTTTGGCAAGAACACAAGTCGTTCTTGGCCAACACTAAGACCTGTCCTATGCCCAGCCTTAGTCCCTTTTGAAATACTTGAAACCCTCACGTTTCACTCTTGTTACCCACTTGTAATTCTACACGAAATTACCCACATTACTTCTGCCTAATTTAGAGGCCCTATTTATAGAATAGAGGCAACCCTTAAACTTGGCAGCACATGACACATGTCGTCTACAGCATTTGCCACTTGTCGGGCTAAGTTTAAATCTTGTTCCTAATATGTAGTTGACATCCCCAACTACTTAGGACACAATATACACGAAATAGATAATGTAACAAGCATGAATCAGATCATGGGACAAAGAAGTTAAGACAAGCTAACCGCCATAACTGCCCTCCATGTGCATTGCATGTGCCATCTTCACTTGGCCAGCTGATTTTCGCCCAAGACCTGCTTTGTGCCATGCCTTAGCTCAGTTCATACTTACACATGCATGGCTTAATCTTTGAGACAAGCATATGACTACTGGCAGGATCAACTAGGTAGCATTCCTCATTGACGCTAGCGTCGCATGAGCATGGCCGACCCAAAGTGCACGGCCAAGTCCAAGATGAGCACGACCGTCATTCGTAAGGAGAATTCTTTGCGCAGATAGGAGCCAATGAAGACCCCATGCCCATTGCGTTTACCGAATTCGAGAGTCTGAGCATACTAGTCATGGACAAAGCCATCGTAAGGCGAAGCGAGTACGACTTGGGAAACAACTGCAGCTTTTGGTTCACCCCGCACGTCGAACGCGAGGGGCGAGAGGCGACTGATTGTGCTTGATAATGCTATGGCATTAGGTATGCAACACAGAAAACTGACTCCGAACAAGCCTAATTTGCGCTTGTGTCATGACTGAGATGGCATGTGGGGTCGCTACTCAAGCAGGGATCCAAACTAGCTTCACAAGCCGAACACCACTCATGTGCCGCACGTACACTTGCCTCGCCAATACAAGCCAACAACAGCCCCAACACGCGACGCGTAGCCATGTGTTGTTGCCGATGCCAACATTGCAAAGCCAAGAAAAACGCCGCAAAGCATGAATAGGGGGTTGGAGCAATGCTAGACATAACCCACAACAACCTATGGCAATTGGCAATTTACTGAGCTTCTCCCCATGCGCATGGCACCTTATGGCGCTACTTGCACGGTGCTTTGTCATTCCATTGCAAAAGGCCATCAGCCGCCACGAGCGATGTCGCCTCCCGATGTTTCCCGCAACAACTGACGGCAATCGACATGTACTGAGCTTCGCCCCATGTGCACTGCACCTTGCGGCACTACTAGCACGATGCTCCGCCATTCGTTGTCGAAAGCCATCAGCTGCCACGAGCGGTTCCAGACACAACCCGCAACAACCGATGGCAATCAACAACTTACTAAGCTTCGCCCCATGCGCATGGCACATTACGGCGCTAGTTGCATGATGTTTTGCCGTTCTATTTCTAAAAGCCATCAGCCGCCACGAGCGATGTCACCTCCCGATTTTGCCCGCAACATCCAATGGCAATCGGCACTTACTAAGTTTCGCCCCATGTGCACGGCACCTTGCGATGCTACTTGCACGACGCTCCACCGTTCGTTACCAAAAGCCATCAGCTGCCACGAGCGGGTGGGGGGTTTACAGACACAAACTCACAACAGGCGATGGCAATCCACAACTTACTAAGATTCGCCCCTTGCGCATGACACCTTGCGACGCTACTTGCACGATGCTTTGCCGTTCCATTGCCAAAAGCCATCAAAAGCCATGAGCGATGTTGCCCGAAACACCCGATGGCAATCGACATCTACTGAGCTTCGCCCCATGCGCACGACACCTTGTGGCGCTACTTGCACGATGCTCCTCCGTTCGTTGTCAAAATCCATCAGCTGCCACAAGCGGTGCCAGACACAACCCGCAAAAACTGATGGCAATCGACATCTTACTAAGCTTCGCCCCATGCGCATGGCACCTTGCGGTGCTACTTGCATGATGATTGTTGTTCTATTTCTTAAAAGCCATCAGCCGCCACGAGCGATGTCGCCTCCCGATTTTGCCCGCAACATTCAATGGCAATCGACACTTACTAAGCTTCGCCCCATGCGCACGGCGCTTTGCGGCGCTACTTGCATGATGCTGCGCCGTTCGTTGCCAAAAGCCAATGTTTGCCACAAGCAGTGTCACCACTAGGCATGCTGCGAGCCCACACTAGCACTTGCCGACATGGTTTGTGAACTTCGGGGACGTAGCACGGACAAGCCATGCATGCCCCCAATGCCCACGCCCTATGCCAGCGTCCCCCGGGTAGCAAGCACCTGTTGTGCCTTTCAACACCTCTACCCCCCTTATATATACTTTTTAAAAAAAACCGAAGTTTCATGAGCAGACATGTTTGAGCCAGAGAATCATAATAGACATGTACAACACCAAATAGCACAAACCAAAGTACAACTAAGCTAATATATTCACAAATGACTTTTAAACATTGTAAATGATATTTTTTACAAAAAAATTAGTATTTTTTTGATATATTTTAATTAAAAAAGGAAAAATACTTAATAAAATACTAAAAAATTTGAAAATTATTACAAAAATGGAAAAAAATAATGGAAAAAAATTCCAATACATCATGTAATAATATAACACATAAAGAGTAAAAAAAATTATAAAAAAGTAACATAAAAATTATTTAAAATTACAAAAACTGCATAAAAATTAATAAAAAATAGATAATAATTAGGTAAAATACATAATATTATTATAAAAGCATATGGATGACAAACCACCAATAAGTATAAGGCGTCTCCATTGTCGCAACCACAACAAGTGATTCCGGTTTGAAATCGCTGCCTCCAACCACCAAGCATCGACCAACCGTCGCTGGTCGCTACCGTTCGAACCACCGCGACTTTCCACCACCGCCACAAATGACCACCAATATCATTGCGCTTTACATGTTGCTAAGCATTGGCTAGCACTAGACATGGAGCGGCGTGAGTGACGTGAAGCGGCTTGGTGCGACGTCATGCCATGGCCACGCCCTGCCATGTCCTGTGACGTCTTACCATGTCCTGACCCAAGCCATTTCCACGCCTTGCCATGTCCTGCAATGTCCTGACACGTCCTGACACGTGCCCTGCCATGACCTGCGACGTCCTGACCCGTACCATGGCCACGTCCTGCCATGTCCTGCGACATCTGAACACGTCCTGTGGCCACGTCCTGCGATATCCTGACACGTCCTGACCCGTGCCATAGCCAAGTTCTGCCATGTCCTTTGACATCATGACATATCCTGAAATGTGCCATGCCCATGTCCTGACACGTCCTGACCCGTGGCATGGCCATGCCCTGCCATGTCCTGACACGT
>MU665629.1:28387-30887 GCA_026770625.1 Nicotiana glauca
GTGTCGCACGAACACTTGCCTTGCCGATACAAGCCAACAACAGCCCCAACACGCGACGCGCAACCACGTGTTATTGCCGATGCCAACATGGCAAAGCCAAGACAAGCCACGCAAAGCACAAATAGGGTGTTGGAGCAATGCCAGACACAACCCACAACAACCGATGGCAATTGGCAATTTACTGAGCTTCGCCCCATGCGCATGGCACCTTGCGGCTCTACTTGCACGACGCGTTGTCATTCCATTGCAAAAAGCCATTAGTCGCCACGAGCGATGTCGCCTTCCGATGTTGCCCGCAACAACCGATAGCAATCGAAATGTACTAAGCTTCGCCCCATGCGCATGGCCACTTGCATCGATACTTGCATGACGCTCCACCATTCGTTGTCGAAAGCCATCAGCTGCTACGAGTGATGCCAGACACAACCCACAATAACCGATGGCAATTGGCAATTTACTGAGCTTCGCCCCATGCGCATGGCACCTTGCGGCGCTACTTGAACGACGCTTCGTCGTTCCATTGCAAAAGGCCATCAGCCACAACGAGCGATGTCGCCTCCCGATGTTGCCCGCAACAACCGATGGCAATCGACATGTACTGAGCTTCGCCCCATGCGCACTGCACCTTGCGGCGCTACTAGCACGACGATCCGTTGTTCGTTGTTGAAAGTCATCAGCAGCCACGAGCGGTTCCAGACATAACCCGCAACAACCAATGGCAATCGGCGACTTACTAAGCTTCACCCCATGCGCATGGCACCTTGCGGCGCTACTTGCACGATGCTTTGCCGTTTTATTGCTAAAAGCCATCAGCCGCCACGAGCGATGTGGCCTCCCGATTTTGCCCGCAACATCCAATGGCAATCGACACTTACTAAGCTTCACCCCATGTGCACCACACCTTGCGACGCTACTTGCACGATGCTCCACTGTTCGTTACCAAAAGCCATCAGCTTCCACGGGCGGGTGGGGTGTTTACAGACACAACCCACAACAAGCGATGGCAATCCGCAACTTACTAAGATTCGCCCCATGCGCATGACACCTTGCGGTTCTACTTGCACGATGCTTTGCCGTTCCATTGCCAAAAGCCATCATAAGCCATGAGCGATGTTGCCCGAAACACCCGATGGCAATCGACATCTACTAAGCTTCGCCCCATGCGCACGGCACCTTGCGGCGCTACTTGCACGACGCTCCGCCGTTCGTTGTCAAAAGCCATCAGTTGCCACATGCGGTGCCAGACACAACCCGCAACAACCGATGGCAATCGGCATCTGACTAAGCTTTTCCCCATGCGCATGGCACCTTGCGTCGCTACTTGCACGATGCTTTACAGTTCTATTGCTAAAAGCCATCAGCCGCCATGAGCGATGTCGCCTCCCGATTTTGCCCGCAACATCCAATGGCAATCGACACTTACTAAGTTTTGCCCCATACGTACGGCACTTTGCGGCGCTACTTGCATCATGCTCCACCGTTCGTTGCCAAAAGCCAATGTTTTCCACGATCGGTGTCCCCACCAGGCATGCTACGAGCCCACACTAGTACTTGCTGGCGTGGTTTGTGCACTTCGGGGACGTAGCACGGACAAGCCATGCATGCCCCCAGTGCCCACGCTCCATGCCAATGTCCCCCAGGCAGCAAGCACCTGTGGTGCCTTTCAACACCTCTACCCCCCTTATATATACTTAAAAAAAAACCAAGTTTCAGGAATAGACACGTTTTGGCCAGAGAATCGTAATAGACATGTACAACACCAAATAGCACAAACCAAAGTACAACTACGCTAATATATTCACAAATGACTTTTAAACACTGTAAATGATATTTTTTACAAAAAATAGTATTTTTTTTTAAATTTTTAATTAAAAAACGAAAAATACTTAATAAAATACTAAAAAATTTGAAAATTATTACAAAAAATGGAAAAAATAATGGAAAAAAATTCCAATACATCATGTAATAATATAACACATAAAAGAGTAAAAAACAATTATAAAAATGTAACATAAAAATTATTTAAAATTACAAAAATTGCATAAAAATTAATAAAAAATAGATAAAAATTAGGTAAAATACATAATATTATTATAAAAGCATATGGATGACAAACCACAAATAAGTATGAGGCGCCTTTATTGTCACAACCATAACAAGTGATTCCGGTTTGAAACCGCCGCCACCAACCACCAAACATCGACCAACCGTCGCCGGTCCCTACCGTTCGAACCACCGAGACTTTCCACCACCGCCACAATCAACCACCAATATCATTGCACTTTACATGTTGCAAAGTAATGGCTAGCACTAGACATGGAGCGGCGTGGAGCGACATGAAGTGGCTTGGTGTGATGTCGTGCCATGGCCACGCCATGCCATGTCCTGCGATGTTTTCCATGTCCTGAACCAGGCCATGGCCACGCCCTGCCTTGTCCTGCAACGTCCTGACACGTGCCCTGCCATGTCCTACGATGTCATGACCCGTACCATGGACACG
>MU665630.1:0-53766 GCA_026770625.1 Nicotiana glauca
CTGATTTTCGGGCTTCACAATTTGAACTATTATATAAATCCATGATTATTCTCACATTTATAAAATATTGATAATGGACCTCTAGTGAGTGTCGGAGTTGGCCATTTCGTCTCTACCCTTTCGGGATTAGGCGGGATACTCACTGAGTACACGTTGATTACGTACTCATACTACACTTCTGTGCATTTTTGTTGCACAGGTACATGATATTTTAGCGGCCTACTAGGCGCAGTAGCACGGACAATCCAGGGACTAGGTGAGTTGCAGTATGCAAGGCGGCCCGCAACTTTTAAAGTCCCTTCCTAGTAACTGTATAATTTTTTTTCTTTTCTTTTCTATCCATTGTATTCCGGACGGATATTGTGTTGTATTCTATGTTTTAATCAGTAGTTGCTCATGCACTTGTGACACCGGGTTTCTGGGATGGTTTCACTGAATCCTTGTACTAGTTGGTATTATTTAAGTTTAAATTCAAGAAATGATCTTATTTTATGTGAAACAGGAGGAAAAACCTTAGATTTTCAAAAATATTAAAAGAGGGAATTAATTGGTAATCTAATTGGCTGGCCTGACAGCGATGTCCGGCGCCACCACGGCCTTTAGTGAATTTTGGATCGTGTTAGTGCTGACTTGGTCAACCCGTCGACAATGACCCAAATTGCATCAAACTTCCTCAAAGTCCACAGCAACCCACCTATGAAGTCCATGGTGATGCGCTCCCATTTCCACTCAGGTATAGTCATCAGCTGAACTAGAATACCTGGCCTCTGGTGCCCATACTTGACCTGCTAGCAATTTAGGCATCTAGCTACATACTCGACTCTGTGTTTCTTTATTTGACGCCACCAATAATGTTGTCTCAAGTCATGATACATCTTCGTAGCACCTGCATGGATGGAATACAGTGAACTTTGTGCCTCTTCTAGAATCCTCTCCCTCAAGTCGTCGACATTTGGAACACATAGGAGACCCTGGAGTCGCAGAACACCATCCTCACCAATAGAAACCTCCTTGGCACTACCCTATAGTACTATCTCTCTGACAACTTCCAAGTGCAGATCATCAAATTGCCGAGCCTTGATCTCCCTTAATAGTGAAGACTAGGCAACAACACATGCAAGAACTCAGCTGGGATCTGAAATATCTAGCCTCACAAGTCAGTTAGCCAAGGACTGAATGACCAAAGTTAGTGGCCTCTCCTCTACTGAAATGAATGCCAAGCTACCCATACTCTTTGCTTTCCTTCTTAAGGCATCCGCGACCAGATTTGCCTTGCCCGGAAGATAAAGAATGGTGATGTCATAATCCTTTAATAACTCAAGCCATATACGTTACCTCAAATTGAGAACCCTCTACTTGAACAAATTCTGCAAGCTGCGATGATCAGTATAAGCCTCACATGACACCCCATATAGATAATGCCTCTATATCTTAAGAGCATGAACAATCGTATCTACTTCTAGGTCGTGCACAGGGTAATTCTTCTCATAAATCTTCAGTTGACGCGAAGCATCTGCAATAACTCACCCATCCTGCATCAATACACAACCCAATCTAATGCGTGAAGTGTTCCAATACACCGTATATGTCCCCGTACCATAGGGCAATACTAGAAACAGTGATGTAGTCAAAGCTTTCTTGAGCTTTTGAAAGCTCGCCTCACAATCATCGGACCAACAAAAAGGAGCACCTTTCTGGGTCAATCTAGTCAAAGGCGCTGTAATGGATGAATAGCCTTACACAAATCAGCGATAGTAACCTGCTAGTCCCAAGAAACTCCTTATCTCAATCATCGAAGTGGGATGCGGCCAACTCTGAACTACCTCAATCTTCTTGGGGTCCACCTTAATACCCTCTCCTGACACAACATGCCCCGAGAATGCCACAGACTCTTGCTAAAACTCACACTTAGAGAACTTAGCATATATCTTTTGTTCTCTCAATGTCTGAAGCACCACTCTCAAATGTTGCTCATTCTCACCTAAACTGTTTGAGAAAATCAAGATGTCATCAATGAAGACAATAAAAAAAGAATCGATATAAGGACTGAACACCCAGTTCATCAAATCCATAAACTCCGTTGGGGTATTAGTCAAGCCGAAGGACATCACTCGAAACTCATAATGACCATATCTAGTACGGAAGGCAGCCTCAGAGCATCTGAGTCCCGAATCTTAAATGGTGGTATCCCGATCTCAAGTCGATCTTAGAAAACACCCTAGCACCCTGAAACTGGTAAAAATAATCATCGATACGTGTCGATGAGTTCTTGTTCTTGATGGTGACTTTGTTCAACTGGCGGTAATCAATGCACATCCGCATATTCCCATCTTTTTTCTTCACAAATAACACTGGTGCACCCCAGTGTGATACACTAGGTCTCACAAACACCTTTGCTAACAACTCTTCAAGATGTTCCTTCAACTCTTTCGATGCCATACAGTACGGTAGGATAGATATAGGTTGGGTATCTGGAGCCAAATCAATATAAAAATCAATGTACAGATATGGCGGCATGCCTGGAATATTAGAAGGAAACACATCGACAAACTCCCAAACTGCTAACATTGAATCAATCGTCGGAGACTCTGCGGTAGTGTCCCGAACATATGCTAGATACGCCAAACACCCCTTCTTGACCAGATATTGATCCTTCAGAAAAAGAGATATCCCGACTAGATGAACTAATGGAGGAACCCTTCCACTCCAATCTCAGCAATGCTGGAACCGATAAAGTAACAGTCTTGGCATGACAATCAAGGATGGCGTGATATAGAGATAACCAATCAATGCCCTACATGAGTGGACACATAAATAAGAGTACCCAAAGACTCATGAGGGATATCTAGGAAATGAGCAAACAGAGATGACACATATGAATAGGTAGATCCTGGATAAAATAATATCGAAGCATCCCTACTACAAACACAAATAATACTTGTGATCACAACATCTGAGACTATTGCAACAGGTCTGGCCAAAAAAACATAGAATCTAGCTGTAGCGGCGGCTAGCCGTCCTACGCCTGGCTGATCCCCCTGCCTAGCCTCCACCTCTAGGACGGCCCCTTCCAACATGTCCCCTACCTCTAGGTGGTCAGGCAGCTGGTGTTGTAATCATGGGCTGATGACCCTGTCGTAGTGCCATGCTCCGAAGTCTGGGGCAGGTCCTCTTTGTATGACCAAGATCTCCACACTCATAACAACCCATCGGTACCATAGACTGCTGACTTGATGCCTGGCCCTGATGGCCTGAATACCTACTAGAAGAACCCTAAATGGCTGGTAGGCGGTATGAACTCTCTGGCAAGGCACTGAAATAGGCACCAAAAGAACCTTGGTAAACTAGTGGACGGTAAGAACTCTCTGGCATAGAGCTGAAATTGGGTCGCACTGGAGCATCCCGAGGAGGTGGGGGTGGTACTGGATATGTAGTCCTACTGGGTTGACCCCTCCGAAACTGACCCCTGCCCCTAGCTGGGCCACCTCTAAACTCTCCAAAGAATCAGGACCTCTTGTCCTGCTGCATCTATTCTCTACCCCTCTGGCGATACCCCTCAATCCTCTGAGAAATCTCCACCACTAACTAATATTCAGTCCCTATCTCAACCTCTCAGGCCATGCTAGCCGAATACCGGGGTGCAACCCTGCAACAAATATCTGTGCGCTCTCTGCATTCGTAGGAAGTATCATAAGTGTATGACAAGACAACTCAAAAAATCTCGTCTCATAATCGGTCACTGATAACTGACCCTGTTTGAGCTGCTCAAACTGACACCGCAAGTCTTCCCTCTGAGATGATGGAATATACACTTCCAATAGAAGTCATGTAAACTGATCCCTAGTCTTGGAAGGAAAACTTGCTGGTCTATCAAGAAGGAAATACTGCCACCATTTAAGGGCCTTGCCCTCTATCTAGAAGGTGGTGAAATATACTCCAAGGGACTACAATATCTTCATATTGTACAGTCTTCCCTGCACCGATCAATAAAGTCCTGGGGGTCCTCATGACGCTCATCCCCGAAGATGGGAGGGTGTAGCCTAGTCCATCTATCCAGTAGCTTCTGTGGATCAAAGTCCGTAACTGTTCTAGGCTCAGGTACTACTTTGGTAACTGGATGGGATCCACCTGGGGGTAGTATACTCGGAGTTTGATATATGGCAGTTGCGTGCCCAGGAGCATGAGTAGTAGGGGTCTGTGCTTCCCCTCCTGCTTGAGATGTGGCTGGGTGTGACGACCTGACCCATCGTCTCATGAGTCACCACTTCGTTTCCCCATTTTCTACTTTTTTATGCTTTATTATCAGTGCCTTGTCTGATCGAGTGGGTTTAGATTGATTTTTAGAAGGAAATGAGACACTTAGTCTCTTTAAGGAAGGCTTAGTTTGAAAAAGTCAACCGGATGTTGACTTATGTGTTGGGGGCTCGGATACGAATTCTAATAATTCGGTCAGCTTTAGGGGATGATTTGTGACTTAGGGGTGTGATCAGAAGTGGTTTTGGAAGGTCCGGTGTAGAATTAGGCTTGAATTGGCGAAGTTAGTATTTTGGCAAATTCCGGTTGATAGGTGAGATTTTGATCCGAGGGTCGGAATGGGATTCTGAGAGTTTTTTAGCTTCGTTATGTGATTTGGGATGTGTGTGTAAAATTTCAGGTCATTCGGAGGTGATTTGGTTGGGTTTTTGATCAAATGCGTGTTTCGGAAGTTTTAGAAGAACTTAGGCTTGAATCCGATGTAATTTGATGGTTTAGGTGTTATTCGAGGTGTTTTGAAGAGTGGAACAAGTTTGAATGATGTTTTAGGATGTGTTGGTGTTTTTGGTTAAGGTCGCGGGGCCTCGGGATGGTTTCGGATGGCTATACGGGAAGTTTTGGACTTTGAGATATTGCAGAAATTGCAGCAGTTGTGCAGGGGTATTTTGGTCTTTGCAATTGAGAGTCTAGGGTCGCAATTGCATAGAAGCATTTTGGCAGGCCTGAGTTTGTTCTACGTGTTTGCAATAGAGGTTCCACTATCGCGGAAGGTATGTTTTTGGTGCATCGCGTTCGTAGTGGCGTGTCCGCTTTCGCATAGTTCTGGGAAGTCATTCATCGCGTTCGCATAGGCCAGTTTGGAAGTCTTAAAATATAGCTCTTCGTGATCGCTAGCCTGGGGCTGCGATCACATTGAAGAATATCGGAGCTGGGCAGAATAGTTTTTAAACATTTCCTCCGCGAGTTAGGTCATATTTTCCTCCATTGTTGGGCATTATGAGAGCTATTTGGGAGAAATTGAAGAGGGTTTCAAAGAGGATTGATTGGAGGTAAGTCCTATGAACTAAAACGTGATTATTATGTGAAATCAACCTAGAAATTCATGGAAATTTAGCTAAAGAAGGAAGAACTAGGGCTTGGGATTTTAGGATTTTAAATTGGGATTTGAGGGGTCATTTGGACTCCAATTTCGGTGTTCTTTATATGCGTAGACTCATGGAGAGAAAAAGAACCTGTTGGTGTAAAAATTTCTAAGTTTCAAAAAGTAGGCCCGGGGCTCGGGTTTTTCTAATGTCAGGATTATTGATATTTTTCGGTTGTTTTCTCTTGGGTTTTGTTCCGTTAGCCTATTGTAACGTATTCGTTGTGGTTTTGGTCAGATTCGACACACGAGGAGGCCGGTTTTAGAGCCAAAGGCATAGCGAGCTAGAGTTTTGGCCGGCTTGAGGTGAGTAATAGATGAAAATGATGTCCTGAGGGTTTGAAACCCCGGATTTGCACATCGTAGTGCTATATTGAGGTGACTTGTACACCGGATAGCGAGCGTGGGGTAGAGAACCATTGGGGATTGTGACTTGGTCCATCCCAATTGATGAATTTATTGCGCATTTGACTGAACTTTACTTGTTACCATCATATTTGGGCTTCGTGCCAACTATTTGAACCCTTCGGGGATTGCTACTACTGGTTTCTCACCATTTTGACACATTATTTTAACTCAGTCCTACTATTTAATACTATTTTATAAATTCAGCCACTTTTACCCAGATTTGAAAAATTAAATGATATTTCTTATGATGTTTTGGTTGAGAATTGTTATATTATTATGGCCCAAGGGGCTTATGTGATTTCAGGACTGAATATGGGATCGGGCTGCGCGCAGCAGCAGTATTATATTGATATTGATATGAGACCGAGAGCCTAATAGATACCACGAGATGGCTTGATATTTCGCTTGAGCTGTAAGGGGCCCCTTCCGGAGTCTACACACCTCCAGTGAGCGTCGTCAACAATAAATAAATGGATCGGGCTGCACGCCGCAGCCGTTACTAGAGGGTACCATATTATGTGCTAATTATCTTTCAATATCTGTCGCTTAATTGCTTATTTGCCGTAGCATTTCTGCATTTCGATTTCATTGTTTTATTGATTCTATTTTACTTGATTTAACTGTTGCAGTATAGATTACTTTCTGTTTTTCCGTGATTTCTTATTCTTAGTCTTTATTTATTTTTATTACTCAATGGGTCGGAGTACTCACATTACTCCCTGCACCTTGCGTGCAGATCCAGGTGTATCTGAGGCTGAGTGAGGATTTTCTGCTGAGCATCACATATTCGGGAGCATTAAGGTAGCTGCAATGGCATCCGTAGCCCTGATATCTCCCTTCTATCTTTTATTTTATTTGTTATTCCCTAGAATACTATGCATTAGGTTGATAAACCTGTATTAGAGGCTCAGACTTGTGACACCGGATCCTTATGGGCTATGTAGTAGGTTTTTTTTTATTTGATATTCCGTATGTTAAACTCTTATTTCAGACCTTCAGTATCATGACTTGGTTATTTATCTATGTTAATAAATAATGAACTGTATAAGGAATTGGGTTAAAGTTGTTACTTGGTCGGGCTTGCCTAGCATTGTGTTGGGTGCCATCACAATCGGGGTTGGGGTCGTGAAAAGTTGGTATCAGAGCCTAGGTTACTTGGTCTCGCAAGTTATGAGTCGGTTTAGTAGAGTCTTGCAGATCGGTACGGAGACGTCTATATTTATCCTCGAGAGGCTGCAGAACATTTATGAAAAACTTCATCTTCTTGAAATTCTTGTCGTGCGAACTTGTTGATTTGAGTACTAAACTTCTCTTTATTCTATTCTCTCATAGATGGTCAGGACTCGCGCTACCGGACGAGGCGGACGACACCCAGTACCACCCACTAATGCCACCAGAGGATATGGACGCGATCGTGGTCGTGGAAGAGGCAGGGCAGTCGGGGCAGCACCCATTGATCCACCAGTTGCCCTAGCTCAGGATCAGGCTCCAGCTGTGGATACTCCAGCAACACCTGTTCAGGCACCAACTATGCCTATCGTGATTCCGGGTCTTCAAGAGGCCTTGGCATAGATCTTATCAGTTTGCACTGGCCTGGATCAGGCAGGTTTAGCTACCACAGTAGCAGCTCTTCACAAGCCGGGGGCAGCAATCAGACCCCCGCTACAGGCACACCTGAGCAGGTAGTGCAGGGATTTCAGACGTCGGGAGTACCTCCATCTTAGCCGGTTGCACCAGTTCAGGACTTCATGGTTCCAACTATGCCAGGCGATGAGAAGCGTCATCTTGAGAGGTTTGGTAGGCTCCAGCCTCCGACATTCAGTGGTGGTGAGGGCGAGGATGCCTAGGGTTTTCTTGACAAGTGTTAGCGTATGCTCCGTACAGCAGGGATTCTTGAGTCAAGTGGAGTGGAATTTACCACCTTCTAGTTCTCGGGGGCTGCTTTTACTTGGTGGAAGGATATTAAGAGGCATAGGCCTGTCGGCGCATCACCCTTTTCTTGGCAGAAGTTCTCCGCTCTTTTCCTGGAGAAGTATGTACCTCAGTCCTGCAGAGAGGAGCTGTGTAGGCAGTTTGAGTGGTTGACGTAGGGGGATATAACCGTGACTCAGTACGAGATGAGGTTTTCACAGTTGGCCCGTCATGCTATTTGGATGCTTCTGTCAGATCGTGAGAGGATCAGGAGATTTGTGGATGGTCTTAACTACCATCTCCGTATCCTAATGACTAGAGAGAGAGTATTGGTTGCTACATTTGAGGAGGTAGTGGATATCGCTCATGAGATCAAGTCACTTCGCTATCAAGAGCGAGAGGAGAGGGAGACCAAAAGGCCTCGTGGATTGGGCAGTTATAGTGGTGCTCCTTCGAGGGGCCAGTTCCAGCATAGTAGAGGTTGTTCTTTTAGGCCTGCTTAGTCGGCCCATCCAGAGTATCATGGGGCATCTTCAGGCCGTGGTCATCATGGGTCTCAGCAGGGCCATTGTTCACTCAGCGCCCTCCCAGCTCAGAGCTCATCACATGCCCCGTCAGCTCAGGGTTCTTCTGGGCCGAGTGCATCTGCTAGCTACTCCGGTGTGAGGTACCACTTAAGAACACTCCGCAGGAGATAACCCACCTGCTTCGCCACAATTTAACATTTCTACATACCTTCCACCGTCATACACATTACACATTCATTTAGTTCTCCTGGGTCTGAACTCATACCGCCATATGAAATGTTCCCTTAAGTCCCCATCTCCAGCACCGGGTAGTTGTTTTGAGTGCGTAGAGTTTGGGCATATGAGGAGGCAGTGACCTCGACTTCGTGGTGGTCAATCTCAGTAGAGGGATCAATCCTCGACTTCTCCACCAGTTACTTCACCACCCGCCCAGCCAGCCAAGGGTAGAGGTCAGCCATCACAGGGTCACGCCAGAGGTGGAGTTCGATCAAGTGGCGGCCAGGCTCATTTTTATGCTATTCCAGGCAAGATAGATGCCATTGCTTCGGACGCTGTCATTACAGGTATTGTTTCAGTCTACCATAGAGATGCTTCTGTATTGTTTGATCCCCATTCCACTTATTCATATGTGTCTTCATATTTTGCTTGTTATTTGAGTACGCCCCGGGAGTCTCTTACTTTACCTATTTATGTGTCTACCCCAGTGGGTGATACTGTTGTTGTGGACCGTGTGTACTGGTCATGTGTTGTGATTATTGGATGCCTGGAGACTCGAGTTGATCTATTGCTATTGAGAATGGTGGACTTTGATGTTATTTTGGGCATGGATTAGTTATCTCCGTGTCATGCCATTCTAGATTATCATGCTAAAACAGTCACTTTGGCTATGCCGGGTGTACCACGGATCGAGTGGCGTGGTGTGACTAATTATGTTCTATGTAGAGTGATATATTTCTTGAAGGCCCAGCGTATGGTTGGGAAGTGTTGTCTGTCATATTTAGCCTTTGTGCGGGATATTGGAGCTGATACTCCTAGCATTGATTTTGTTCCAGTTGTGAGGGATTTTCCCGATGTATTTATTGCATACCTTCCGGGCATGCCACCGGACAGGGATATTGATTTTGGTATTGATCTGGTGCCGGGAACTCAGTCCATCTCTATTCGGCCATATCGTATGGCACCAGCGGAGTTGAAAGAATTGAACGAGCAGCTTCAGGAACTACTAGATAAGGGGTTCATTCGGCCTAGTGTGTCACCTTGGGGTGCGCCAGTTCTATTTGTGAAGAAGAAGGATGTCACAATGAGAATGTGTAACGAGTATAGCCAATTGAACAAGGTAACAGTTAAGAACAAGTATCCCCTGCCTCGCATTGATGATTTATTTGATCAACTTCAGGGAGCGAGGGTGTTTTCCAAGATTGATCTCCGTTTGGGTTATCACCAGTTGATGATCAGGGATTTAGATATTCATAAGACTGCTTTCAGTACTAGCTATGGTCACTACGAGTTTCTTATCATGTCTTTCGGGCTGACCAATGCCCCAACAGCGTTCATGTATATGATGAATAGCATAATTCGGCCTTATCTGGATTCGTTCCTTATTGTTTTCATTGATGCTATTCTAGTATACTCGCGTAGTCAGGAGGAATACGCGCATCATTTACGAGTTGTATTACAAAGATTGAGGGAAGAAAAGCTTTATGCAAAGTTCTCCAAGTGTGAGTTTTGGCTCAGCTCAGTGGCTTTCTTGGGGCACGCGGTGTCTAGCGAGGGTATTCAGGTTAATCCAAAGAAGATAGAGGCGGTTCAGAGTTGGCCTAGACCGTCCTCAGCCATAGATATTCATAGCTTCCTTGGTTTGGCGGGTTGTTATCGCTAGTTTGTTCAGGGTTTCTCCTCTATTGCATCGCCCTTAACCAAGTTGACTCAGAAGGGTGCTCCATTTGTATGGTCAAACGAGTGCGAGGAGAGCTTTCAGAAGCTCAAGATAGCTTTGACCACAGCTCCAGTATTAGTTCTGCCATCAGCTTCTGGTTCATATATCGTATATTGTAATTCTTTGCGAGTTGGGATTGGTTGTGTATTGATGCAGGAGGGGAGAGTTATTGCTTATGCTTCTCGTCAATTGAAGCCCCATAAGAAGAACTACCCTATTCATAATTTGGAGTTGGCGGCTATAGTTCATGCATTGGAATTTGGAGGCACTATTTGTATGGCGTATCTTGTGAGGTATTCACTGATCATCGCAGTCTTCAGCATTTGTTCAAGCAAAAGGGCATTAATTTGAGGCAACGAAGGTGGCTAGAGTTGCTTAAGTATTATGATTTTTCTATTGTATCATCCGGGAAAGGCCAATGTAGTGACCGATGCTTTGAGCTGAAAGGCAGCGAGTATGGAGAGCTTGGCGTACATTCCAGTTGAGGAGAGGCCATTTGCAGTTGATGTTCAGCCTTGACCAATCGGTTTGTGAAATTAGATATTTCGGAGCCCAGTCGGGTGTTGGCTTGTGTGGTTTCTCGGTCTTCTTTATATGAACACATCAGAGAGCGCCAATATGATGATCCGCATTTGTTTGTCCTTAAGGACAGGGTTCAACATGATGATGCCAGAGATGTGACCATTGGTGATGATGGTGTGTTGAGGATGCAGGGCCGGATTTGTGTGCCCAATGTGGATGGGCTTCGGGAGTTGATATTAGAGGAGGCCCACAGCTCGCGGTATTCCATTCGGCCGGGTGCCGCAAAGATGTACCAAGATTTTAGACAACACTATTGGTGGCGGAGGATGAAGAGAGATATTTTGGAGTTTGTAGCTCGATGTCTCAATTGTCAGCATGTGAAATATGAGCATCAGAGACCGGGTGGCCTGCATCAGCAGATGGTTATTCCAGAGTGGAAATTGGAGAGGATCACTATGGATTTTGTTACCGGACTCCCTCGGACTTTAAAGAAATTTGTATCTAATTGGGTGATTATAGATAGGCTGACCAAGTCCACACACTTTATTCCTATTTGTACTACTTATTCTTCTGAGAGGCTGGCAAAGATTTATATTTGGGAGATTGTTCGGTTGCATAGTGTCCCAGTTTCCATCATATCAGATCGGGGAACTCAATTTACCTCTTAGTTTTGGCATACTGTTCTGCGAGAGTTGGGTACTCAGGTAAAGTTGAGCACAACCTTTCACCTTCAGATGGACGGTCAGTCCGAGCACACCATTTAGATACTAGAGGATATGCTACGCGCCCGTATTATGGACTCCGGAGGGTCATGGGATCGGTTTCTACTGGCTGTAGAGTTTGCCTACAACAATAGCTACCAGTCGAGCATTTAGATGGCTCAGTATGAGGCCCTGTATGGGAGGCGGTGTAGATCTCCAGTTGGTTGGTTCGAGCCTGGTGAGGCTAGGCTATTAGGGACAGATTTGGTCCAGGATATATTAGAGAAGGTGAAGGTAATTCAGGAGAGACTCCGTACAACGCACTCAAGAAAGAAGAGTTATACGGATAGAAAGGTTCGAGATGTATCCTACATGGATTGTGAGAAGGTCATGTTGAAGCTTTCACCTACAAAGGGGGTTATGAGATTCGAAAAGAAGGGAAAGTTGAGTTTGTGGTTCATTGGGCCTTTTGAGGTACTTCGGAGGATTGGGGAGGTGGCTTATGAGCTTGCCTTGCCACCCAGCCTGTCGAGTGTCCATCCAGTTTTTCATGTTTCTATGCTCCAAAAATATATTGGAGACCCATCCTATGTTCTGGATTTCAGTACGATTCAGTTGGAGGGGAATTTCACTTATGATGTAGAGCCAGCAGCCATTTTGGATTGTCAGGTTCGAAAGTTGAGGTCAAAGGATGTTGCTTTGGTGAAGGTGCAGTGGAGAGGTTGGCCCGTAGAGGAGGCTACCTGGGAGATCGAGCGGGAGATGCAGAGCAGATACCCTTACCTATTTGAGGCTTCAGGTATGTTTCTTGACTCGCTCGAGGACGAGCGTTTGTTTAAGTTGGGGAGGATGTGACGACCCAACCCGTCGTCTTATGAGTCACCACTCTGTTTCCCCTATTTTTTGCTTCTTTATGCTTCATTATCAGTGTTTTGTGTGATCGAGTTGGTTTGGATTGATTTTTAAAAGGAAATGAGACACTTAGTCTCTTTAAGGAAAGCTTAGGTTGGAAAAGTCAACCGAATATTGACTTATGTGTTGAGGGCTCAGATATGAATTTCGATGATTCGGTCAGCTTCGGGGGATGATTTGTGACTTAGGCATGTGATCAGAAGTGGTTTTGGAGGTCCGATGTAGAATTAAGCTTGAATTGGTGAAGTTAGTATTTTGACGAATTCCGGTTGATAGGTGAGATTTTGATATGAGGGTCGGAATGGGATTACGAAAGTTGTTGTAGCTTCGTTATGTGATTTGGGATGTGTGTGTATAATTTCAGGTCATTCGGAGGTAATTTGGTTTTGTTTTTGATCAAATGCGTGTTTCGGAAGTTTTAGAAGAACTTAGAATTGAATCCGATGTAATTTGATGGTTTCAGGTGTTGTTCGAGGTGTTTTGATGAGTGGAACAAGTTTGAATGATGTTTTATGATGTGTTGGTGTTTTTTGGTTGAGGTCCCGGGGGCCTCGGGGTGGTTTCGGATGGCTAAACAGGAAGTTTTGAACTTTGAGATATTGCAAAAATTGCAGCAACTGTGTAGGGGTATTTTGGTCTTCGCGATCGCGAGCCTGGGGCCGCGATCGCATAGAAGGATTTTGGCAGGCCTGAGTTTTGTTCTACGCGTTCGCAATAGAGGGTTCGAGATCGCGGAAGGTAAGTTTTGGTGCATCGCTTTCGCAGTGGGGTGTCCGCGTTCGCATAGTTCTAGGAAGTCATTCATCGCGTTCGCATAGGCCAATTTGGAAGTCTTAAAATATTGCTCTTCGCGATCTTGAGCCTAAGGCCGCGATCGCATTGAAGAAAATCGGAGCTGGGCAGAATAGTTTTTAAACATTTCCTCCGCGAGGGTCATATTTTCCTCCATTGTTGGGCATTTTGAGAGCTATTTGGGAGAAACTGAAGAGGGCTTCGAAGAGGATTGATTGGAGGTAAGTCCTATGAACTAAAAACGTGATTATTATGTGAAATCAACCTAGAAATTCATGGAAATTTAGCTAAAGAAGGAAGAACTAGGGCTTAGGATTTTGACATTTCAAATTGGGATTTGAGGGGTCATTTGGACTCCGATTTTTGTGTTTTTTATATGCATAGAAACGTGGAAAGATAAGGAACCCGTTGGTGTAAAAAAATTTGAGTTTTGAGAAGTGGGCCCTGGGCTCGGGTTTTGCTAATTTCGGGATTTTTGATATTTTTCGGTTGTTTTCACTTAGGTTTTGTTCCCTTAGCCTATTGTAACGTATTAGTTATGGTTTTGTTCAGATTCGACGTGCGAGGAGGCCGATTTGAGAGGCAAAGGCATAGCGAGCTAGAGTTTTGGCCAGCTTGAGGTGAGTAATAGATGTAAATGATGTCCTGAGGGTTTGAAACCCCGGATTTGCACATCGTAGTGCTATATTGAGGTGACTTGCACGACGGATAGCGAGCGTGGGGTAGAGCACCGTTGGGGATTGTGACTTGGTTCGTCCCCATTGATGAATTGACTGCGCATTTGACTGAAATTTTTCTTGTTATCACCATATTTGAGCTTCGTGCCAACTGTTTGAACCCTTTGGGGATTGCTACTACTGGTTTCTCACCATTTTGATACATTATTTGAACTCAGTCCTAATATTTAATATTGTTTTACAAATTCAGCCACTTTTACCCAGATTTGAAAAATTAAATGATATTTCTAATGATGTTTTGGGTGAGAATTGTTATATTATTGTGGCCCGAGGGGCTTATGTGATTTCTGGACTGAGTATGGGATCGGGGTGCGCCCTGTAGTAGTATTATATTGATATTAATATGAGGCCGAGGGCCTAGTTAATGCCACGAGGTGGCTTGATATTGCGCTTTGGCCGTACGGGGCCCCTTCCGGAGTCTGCACACCCCTAGTGAGCGCCATCGACGATAAATAAATGGATCGGGCTGTACGCCGCAGCAGATACTAGAGGGTACCATATTATGTGCTGATTATCTTTCTATATCTGTCGCTTAATACCTTATTTGCCGTAGCATTTCTACATTTCGATTTCATTGTTTTTATTGATTCCATTTTACTTGATTTTACTGCTGCAGTATATATTACTTTGTGTTTTTCCATGATTTCTTATTCTCAGTCTTTATTTATGTTTATAACTCACTGGGTTGGAGTACTCACATTATTCCCTGGACCTTGATTGCAGATCCAGGTGTATCTGAGGCTGAGTGAGGATTTTCTACTGAGCAGCACATATCCGGGATTATCGAGGTAGCTGCAATGGCGTCCGCAACCCTGATCTCTCCCTTCTATCTTTTATTTTATTTCTTATTCCCTAGACTACTATGCATTAGGTTGATAAACCTGTATTAGAGGCTCAAAATTGTGACACCAGATCCTTATGGGCTATGTAGTAGGTTTTTTTATTTGATATTCCGTATGTTAAACTCTTATTTCAGACTTCTAGTAACATGACTTGGTTATTTATCTATGTTAATAAATAATGACTGTATAAGGAATTGGGTTAAGGTTATTACTTGGTCGGGCTTGTCTAGCATTGTGTTGGGCGCCATCACGACCGGGGTTTGGGTCATGACACTGGGTCTACTGGAAATAAACCAGTCTGAGTCATAGAATACATGAATCGCAGCATACGGCCCATAACCTCTTAAAATCCCGCAGCTATCATGAAATCTGAGGGGGAGGCTCTGCTGCGGGCACCTCGCGCTACTCCTCAATAATGGGATCCTTTGTTGGATCCACCAATGTTGCTACTGGGACAGCTCTAGGATGCCCCCGTCCCCTACCTCAGGCAGGTGCCCTCCCCCGTCCTCTGCCCCGGCACCTAGCAATGGGAGGATCAGCTCCTCCCGGGTCTGGAATGTCCACCATACGCGTCCTCACCATATGTGAGAGAATAGAAGAAGGAAATTTAGTATACCATCAGGTACACGATAGAAGATGAATATGGAATAGTTTCCTAACACCCTATAGCCTTTCAAAGATAAGAACCGGTGTCTCCGTACCGATCCACAAGACTCTACGAGGTTTTCCTATAACTTGCGAGACCTATGATAATAGGCTAGATTCATATAATTTGGCAATTTTTATGCCCCAGCTTGACTATGTTTCACTATTGTAGGATAGGGAAATGATGATAAAATTGGCTCTAATTGGGAATTTCATGTTCTGCAAGAGCGAGTTACGCGTACAAGGACTTAGGACTGTATTTTGAACTAAATTGAAGCAAGGGAAGCCCCTCAGAGCTGAGTACGTTGAAAGAAGAGAGAAAAGAAGAGCTGAAATGATGATCCACTAGCAGGCCCACTAGCGCGATCGTGCTATACCAAGAGTTCGAGGAAGAATACTATGCCATATGCACAGTCAGTAGCACGACCGAGCTAGTTCAGTTCAGAAAAATATAATTCAGGGGTAAACTTGGAAGTCCGGGGGTAATTCCACTTGACCTATAAGAGCTCCAGCCCAAAGGAACATTATCAAGTTTTTTATAGCTTAGTTAAAGGCAAGGAGATGCAAGAGGCAATGAAGATAATTCAACATCGAGTCCTTTCTTTCTTTCTTTTGTATTTTACCATTTATGATGAATTTTGCTATTGTTATGACGAACAAGATTATGAGTAGATAAATATTTAGTCTAGGGTTTTTATGGAACCTATTGAAGGATGAACTTCGTGTTATGTTAATATAGTTTGCCTGGTTTAATCTGTATTTGTTCAACTATGTTCTTCTTGTAGTTAATTGATAGGATCCTCAATTAGCTGTGCCTATTTAGTATGTATTACTCGGGAGAGAGTGCATATTTAGGTAATTGTTAAGCAACACCGCTCCCAAAGTATATGAGGGGTCAATAATCGAGGGTTTAAAGGCAGGATTAGGGATAACGAAGCCTTGGGTGCGATTTAAAGTGAGTTGTATTAAAAGCCAGCTAGCGTAACTTAGGAGAGTGCGTCTAGTAAATTGTCGTGATTACTCGGGAGAGATTTATGGTAATAAGAGTGCTCACGATCAATAGAGACAATTAGGCAAATCTATGTGAAACATAACAGGCACGGATTCCATCAATAGGGGAAATCATAACCTTAGATCTTTCTCTTATTTGTTTACAACTCAATCATAGTTAGGTGTTAGTTTAATTGCTTATATTTAATTATAGTTAGTTAAACCATCACCAATTGTTATATAAATATCTGAGAAGTTGATTACAAAGAATTAAGTAAGTCTAACAAAAGTAATTGGTAGGTTAATTCTCTGAGGATTTGACTCTGAGCTAAATACTTGGATTATATTTGCAGTGACCGCTTTGTTCTTTTTATAAGGCATAGTTGGGCGTGATCAAATTTTTGGCGCCCTTACCGGGGAATTAACGGTGTTATCAATTAAAATTGAAAGAATTACAAAAATTCTTAGTGTAGTCAGTTTTGTTTACTTCCAATCTATACATTCAAATTTTAATGTTTGTTGACTCGGTTGTACAGGTGCATGCCTAGAAACTCATCGAGAACTGGTGAAGTATTTGAAGCATTATTAGATCCCGAGAAAGTTTTCAAGGCCTTGAATCGGGCCAGCCAGAAAAATAAAAAACTGAACACTTTGAACCAGATATGGGGGACAAAGTGGTAGATCCAGTTGTGCCAGTAGCGCCAGTGGCACCTCTTGTGCCAGAGGCTTCTCTATATGACTGGACACAACCCACAATAGAGAATTTGGCCACAACAATTTTAGTCCCGCAGATACAGGCTGAATCGTTTCAAATCACGAACAACATGATGCACTTGCTGCAGAACAAGGGACTATTTTCGGGGTCACAAATCGAAGATCCTCAACAACACTTGAAGAATTTCCTATCAATATGCAAAACTCAAAGGCAGCCCAATGTAACTCAGGAAGAAATAAAGTTGTTGTTGTTTCAATTCTCAGTGACAGGAGCTGCCTAGACTTAGCTAAACTCACTCCCTATTAAGTCCATAACAACTTGGGAGGAGTTATTCAAGCAATTTGTGAATAAGTTTCATCCATCCAATAAGACTGCTCAATAAATTGATGAAATTTTGAGTTTCAAACAGAAACCAATAGAGACATTGCAAGAAATATGGGAACGATTTAAAGGGATGTTGGTTATATGTCCGCACCATGGTATTCCAGATTAGATGTTGGGGTAGCGGCTTTACATGGGTTTGACAGATAGCATGAAGGGTAATGTTGATGCTTCAGCTGGTGGAGCATTTTTTATCAAAACATGGAGAGAAAGCAAATTCTGCTTGACAAGATGGCACAAAATTCGGGGTGCATAACCAGAATTCACCTATCACTCTATTAGTTCACTCGGTGCCCTTATATCCATCCAGCACTCTTGCTGAAAACATGGCCACATTAATGACTCAGATGAGTCTTCTCACCAAAAAGGTGGAAGAGTCAGGGAAGAAGCAGCAAGTACACATTGTTGAAACTACCAATGGGGTCCTATGCACATCTTGCATTAACTAGCCAATTGGTAACCAATGGAATGCAGAAAGTGATCATCATCACTACCTTGAAGACATGAAATATGTATTTAATTATGGGGGCAAGAGACAAGGTGGTCAGAATTAGGGCCAACAAAATCAGCCATATAGGCCAATTCATCCACGGCTCAATAATGGAAACATGGGAGGTATGAGACCTCACAGTAATATTGCGCCCTACCAAAGGCCACAGGGATATAATAATCAAAATCAACAACATGTTTATCATCCTCCTCAGTAGTTACATGGTGGAAGACAGGAAGATGGGTTTGCTAGAATCGAGGTAATGATGCAGTAGGTTATTGGGTCAAATGCAAAAATGAGTGAAATAGTAGATGCACATGAGTTAGCTATCAAGAATATTGAAGTGCAGATGGGACAGATTTCGATGTCTTTGAATAATCATCCTCTTGGGACATTGCTGCAGACACACAGATAATCCAAAAGATCAAGGCTCGAAGCAGCTGATGGAAGTGAGTCTACATAATGGCAGAGACTTAGACTTGGAGCAAGAGAGGGCTCAAGAGAGCAGACAGGGTGAAACACTTGTACGAGTGCCCATTGAGCTAGATGATTCAATAAAACTAACAGAGGTGACAGTGTAGCCTGCCTAGGAAGAACATAACACATAGATTGAGGATGAGAAAGAAGCTAAGACAGCCTAGGAACCGGTAGTTGAGGTGGCATCTGACAAAGAAAATACCCAAATAATTGGGAAGAACAAACCTCCAGCACCATTCCCACAGAGGCTGGCCAAGTACTAGAAAGAGGAACAACACAAGAACTTCTTGGAGATGTTGAAACAAATCCAGGTAGATATTCCATTAATTGATGCTTTGAAGGAGATGCCTGGTTATGCCAAATGATGAAGGACTTGATATCCCAAAAATTTTATTTCCAATACTTGTCCGCCGTGACTCTTACTCAGACCTGCAGTGATGTGGTGACTACCAGTTGCTGAGAAGCTGTGTGACCTAGGGAGTTTCATAATTCCCAGCACCATTGGTAACTTTGCTTTTTCCAAGGCACTTTGTGATTTGGGGGCTAGCATAAATCTTATGCCTCAGGCATTTTATAAGAGGTTGCGGATTGGAAGAGCTAGACCTACATCTATGTTGTTATAGCTGGCTGACAGGACCGTGAAAATAACTTCTGGTATATTGGATGACGTACTGATTCAGGTAGGGAAATTTATGTTCCCTATAAATTTTGTAATTTTAGATTGCAAGAGGGATGAAGAAATTCCCATAATTTTCGGAAGGCTATTCTTGGACACAAGGAGAGATCTCATTGATAGTGATACTGGGGAGCTCAAGATGAGGTTGAAGAATGAGGAGATAACATTCAATGTGCATAAATCTATGAGGCGACCAAATGAATTCTCCAATTGTTCTCTTATTGATGTCGCGGATGTAATTGTAGAAGCTGATGATGATATGTTGACTATTGAGGACCCTCTTACTGCATGTTTGGTAAATTAAGATGAGATGAATGGGGAAGAATTGGCAGAATGGGTGCTGGCTTTAGAGGGCAGAGGGTTTTGGGATTGAACTCTTGAATTCGAGCCCCTGCACTTAGAAAATAGAGAAACTCCTCCAGCCAAGCCATCCATAGAAGAACCACCTAATCTGGAATTGAAGCCACGGCCCGCCCATCTCAGGTATGAGTTCCTAGGACCTAACTCCGCATTACTTGTTATTATGTCATCTAGTTTGTTAGATGTGCTGCAAAAGCTCAAGGAGTGCAACACTGCCATTAGGTGGACCATGGCAAATATTAAGGGGATTAGCCCGGCATATTTTATGCATAAAATTCTACTGGAAGAGGGACACAAACATTCCAGGGAGCACTAAAGAAGGCTGAACCCCAACATGAAGGAAGTAGTGAAGAAAGAAGTGATTAAATGGTTGGATACGGGAATCATTTTCCCAATCTCTGATAGCAACTGGGTTAGCCCAGTGTAATGTGTTCTTAAGAAGGGTGGCATGTCGGTGGTCATAAATGATAACAATGAGCTGATCTCTGCAAGAACCGTCACAGGCTGGAGAATTTGCATGGACTACTGAAAGTTAAATTTGGCCACCCAGAAAGACCACTTCCCTTCATTGATCAGATGCTTGCCAGAATGGCAGGAAGATCTCACTTCTATTTTCTGGATGGGTACTTAGGGTACAATCAAATCTCCATTGCACCAGAGGATAGAGAGAAGACCTCCTTCACTTGCCCATATGGCATTTATGCTTTTCAAAGGATGCCCTTTGGCCTATACGATGCAACCTCCATATTCCAAAGGTGCATGATGGCCATATTCACTGACATGGTCGAAGACATAATGGAGGTGTTCATGGATAATTTCTCACTAGTGGGAAACTCATTTGATGAGTGCCTTATAAATCTGACACGAGTGTTAAAATGGTGTATTGAGACTAACCTGGTTCTTAATTGGGAAAAGTGCCATTTCATGGAACAAGAGGGCATAGTGTTGGGACACCGAGTATTAAGCAAGGGAATCGAGGTGGATCATGCTAAAGTTGACGTGATAGGAAAGCTGCCACCCCCCCCACTTCATTCAAGGCAATCAGGAGCTTCCTCAGGTATGCATGTTTTTACCAGAGATTCATAAGAGACTTCTCAAAAATTGCCAACCCTCTCTGTAAGTTTTTAGAAAAACAATCACCCTTTCTTGTTTTCTGATGATTGCAGGGTAGCATTCGAGGAGTTGAAAAACAGGCTAGTCACAGCACCCATCATTGTTAACCCACGACTGGGAGCAACCCTTCGAACTCATGTATGATGCCAGTGACTATGCAGTGGTGGTAGTGTTGGAACAGCAAAAAGACAAGCTAATGCACCCAATTTACTATGCTAGTAGAACACTGAGTAGATCACGACCGAACTACACTGTGACTGAAAAGAGATGCTTGCTGTGGTGTTTGCATTCGACAAGTTCAGATCATACCTGATTGTCTCTAAGGTAATTGTATATACTGAACATGCAACTCTCAGGTACTTTATTGAGAAGAAGGAGTCCAAACCGTGCCTGATTCATTGGGTGTTGTTACTACAAGAGTTTTACCTTGAATTTTTTGACCGTAAGGGCACAGAAAACCAAGTGACTGATCATCTATCATGACTTGAAGGAGCGGAAACCTCAGTTGAGGTTGAGGATATTATGGAAACCTTTCCAGACAAATAGCTACTCGCTACAAGCCTAGAGGAAGTACCATGGTATGCAGACTTTGCAAATTACCTGGCAAGCAGTATATTTCCATATGACCTTTCCTCTATGCAAAAGAAAAAGTTTTATCGTGACTTCCGCATGTATTATTGGGATGAACCTTATCTATTTCGAATATATGTTAACAATATGATCCAGAGGTGTGTCCCCGAGATAGAACAATCTTCTATTTTGCAAGCATGTCATGCATCGGCATATGGATGGCATTTTGGAGGAGCCAGGATGTTATATTTCTCTTTTCAAATCCCAACAATTTTCCACATTGTGCCCCAGAGCATTGGAGTGGTATTCACACCTTTTAGATGAGTCAAAGCTTCTCGCACGTCGGTCCACCTGATTTGAAGGAATGGGTGCAATCAGGTCATGTTGTGTTAACTTCTCAAATAAGCTTGTATAGGACTCTCCTATTGGTGTAAAACTATCTTTCAACTTCTGTTCCCTTCCATACCCCTGGCTTGGATGTGGGTTATAAGGTACTTGAAAATTTTGCGGAGGCTGGTGGAGATTTCGTGATGTTTGTGCTCGCTTTCTTGGGTGATTTGATGGCTGGGCAACATACTGGGACGGATCAATAGAGTATGGGAGGTTTGGAGGTGGATAGTAATGCTTAAGGGGGCCATGGAAAACCTCATGAGGCTGCACATACCTTCGAGATGTTCTCCTAGGACCTCTTCTCGACCCTGATATCATCATGATTTCTTCATCCCTCCCATTCGCATCACAAGATTCAATTTGGACAGCCTGAGCTGCATCTTTGAGAGCTGCTTGACTTATAATTCTGCCTGTCTAAGACCATTCTCTACCATTTATCCTATTTTGATTATTTCTACAAAGCATTTACCAGCTGTGAACATCATGTTTTGAAAGTAATCCGGCTCTTGAGCCTGAAGGAAAATAGTGACTAACTCGTGGTCATCCATGGGTGGCTTAGCTCGAGCTGCTTTCTGTCTCCATTTAATGGCATATTCCCTGAAACTTTCAATTAGTTTCCTCTTCAGGTTTGAAAGGGAAATGTGGTCTGGGGCAATGTCGATGTTGTATTGGAACTGTTTGACAAATGCCTGTGCCATGTCATTCCAGACGTGCCAGCTAGATGTGTCTTGGTCCAAAAACCATTCAGATGCTACTCCCGAGAGGCTTTCCCCAAAATAAGCTATAAGCAATTCTTCATTTCTTCCCACACCTCTCAATTGGTTGCAATACCTTTTCAGGTGGGCTATGGGGTCTCCATATCCATCGTACTTTTCAAATTTGGGAACCTTGAAACTAGGCGACAATTGGACATCGGGGAACATACATAGATCTCTGAAGGCAACAGTCTTTTGACCTGCCATTACTTCCGTGTTTTTCAGTTGTTGTTCTAATCTTTTCACTCTTTGGGCTATTTCTTCCTATACCCTCTTTCGGGTAGGCTTCTCGATGTTTGCAGGAAGATCAAACGAGTACGAGTGGTACTTGGGAGAGTGGTACTTTTCTTGCTGTGTAGCAAATTGTGACTCATGACAAGGCTGACCCTGGCCATTGGCCCAGGCTTGACGCATTTTGGTCATTTGTTGTTTCAGTATTCTATTTTCCTCAACCACAATAGACCCTTGTTGAACCCTCTGACCCTGAGTCTCTTGAGCACTCGTAACAGCTTCGATGTCAGTTATCATTTTCCTTGGATCTTGTGTTTCCATCTTACCACAACCAACCACCTCAACTTTCTTCACAATTCAAAACAAAACCTGTTAGAATGGATTGAGTCTGTCCTCATTATTAACATATTTTCGCATTTTTTAATTTTCTTTTCCATTTTTTCTCTTTCCTTGTGGTCGAATCTTATGGAGATTGCCTACGTATCATGACCCCGCATGAATCAGACCGTGCGTAATTCTTGCAAATTAATGCAAAAATAAAGAGATGATTTTTTTTCCAAATTTGTTTTTCTTTGAAGGGAAATTACATAAGTAGACTCCAACTACAAACACGATGATTAAAACTAGATCAAGAGTACATCAAAGCTCCACATTCTGGGATCCGTGGGGCATCATTCGGTATCGCCACAGGCTTCCGCAAGACTGAGAAGGTTTCAATGTCAATTGAGACTATTTTTAACAACAACTGGCCATGTAATGGCTTATTTTGACAAAGTGGCTATTTTTCAATTTTTATTTTATTTTTTAAAAAAAACTACAAACTCGATGATTAAAGCTAAATAGAACTTCTCATCCTGGGGCCCATGGGGCATTACTCGGCATTGCCACAGGCCAGCACAAGACTGAGAAGGTTTCGATGTCATTTGTGGCTATTTTAACAAAACTGGCCGTGTACTGGCTTATTTGACAAATGGCTATTTTTTTGTAACAGTTGTTTAGATGACCAAACTTGATTTTGCAGATACGGCCTTTCAACACTTCCGAAAAGGAGATTTTAAGGCTGTGTCCGCAAATCATTTAAAAATGACTCAGGGTGGCTATTCTTGCAAAAATGGCCTTCCGGCGTCTTTTCGAGGGACATTCGGCTTATTTTGAACAAGAATGGCATCACCTGACTTATTTATGACGAAAATTAAAATTTGACATTTTTTGGCTATTTTTGCAAAAGGAGTGGTTGGACCCGATGAGGATTGCCTACGTATCTCATATCCGGTGAGAATCAAACTAGCGTAGTTCGGGCAAACAAACTAGCTATTTTTTGAAAACAAGACTCTTTTTCATTTTTATTTTTTGCAAATAACAAAACTACTTTCAAAAGCAATACTCTTTTTCATTTTCATTTTTCATGGCCATGCAAACTATTTTTCTTTTCTATTTTTGAAAACAAGACAAAATAACGACTCTTTTTTCCTCTTTTTTTTATTATTTGCGAACAATTTCCAAAAATAAAGACACGTTTTTTTTCTATTTATTAAAAAAACAAAACATTTCCATTTTTTTATTTTTTTTCGAAATTTCGACAGAGTTTCGACAGCATTTGGGCATCGGTTTTTCTAAAACTAAACAATTAATTCTTTACACTGCTATTTTTTCTTTTTTTTTCTCAATTTCAAAAATCGGTCAGCATGCCGGCCCGAGACAAATAAATGCAACACGTAAAATGCATCATGGTGGTCTTTTCATTTCTGGTTACCTGTCCTAGACGAACCCAACCCCTGTGTTGAGTCCCCTAAGTCATATGCACGTGATGCGAATAAGCGCTCCTACTAGGGATCCAACATGAAGTCAAGTTATTCTAGGTTCAAAACCTAGGTATTTGTTCTGGACTGTGTACCCGAGCGAACAGCTCGAGTTGAGGAGGGGGCTACGTACCGGGGACCCGCGGGATTGTCCGGCTTAGTAACTTGTCTGGCCTCTTTCTTATTTCAAGGTATTGACACTAACAGAATAGGGAGCCTCAACCAGTAAGCACATCCCCAGAGGTGAGAAGAGAAGGGTTTCAGCACAGTTTATATATAGTTCAGATAATATCAAAGCGGTAAACATTTAGCACATTAAGCATGAAAACATGTAGGAAAATCAGATATAACCAAATACAACAATTATTCTGAGCTCGAATTCTTAAACCCTGAACCGAAGTTCTGGGTTTGTGTCCCCAGCAGAGTCGCCAGAGCTGTCACACCTCCTTTTTCCCTACTCCCCGTGAAGGACATAAAGGAGTTTTTCCAATTAAAGGACAATCGGAACGGGATTTGTTATTAAGATTCAGAGTCGCCACTTGGAAAATTTATGGTGTCCCAAATCACCGGTTGCATCCCGAACCGAGGAAATTATGACTCTGTTAACAGTCCGCGAACCAGAAATTCGGGTAAGGAATTCTGTTAACCCGGGAGAAGGTGTTAGGCATTTCCAGATTCTGTGGTTCTAGCACGGTCGCTCAACTATTGTATTTGATTTTATCTGATTTCAAAACATGTTCTAACCTATGTGCCTTTTTATTAATAATCCGCTTTTATTATATATATTTATTTTTTATAAGAATTGCAACGTCGTGAAAATATATCTCGAACCACGTCGCACCAGTGCACCCGTGGCTTTTGACATATTTCGACTTCGTTGAGATTTAAATTTGGGTCATATAAATGTGCACCCGTATTTAGGAAGGTAATATTATTAAAATGACGCGCCTAAAGCAACTACGGTATTAACTTTGCGAGAGGCCATGGAAGTTCGCTAAATGGCACGTCCCGAGTTCTAATATTTTGTAGAAATGATTAATGAGGGCCACGCAATTCGTTATTTTTGTTTGGCGTAGTGCACCTCAAACCAATTTTAAAAGGAAAATTCAAACTATGTCTTAGAGTGCCACGCAATTGTGAAAATGGAATTGACGTGGAAGATAAGGTCTTACTCCACTGTTAGCATAGTTCACCATGACTGATGTTTACATGTAAACCCCAAAAAATGGTGAATCAACAACATTGAACCTTGTTTTTGATAAATAAACAACTGAAAATTTGTGAGTCAAGGAACTCCAACTAAATACCAAATGAAACATTAGAGAACAATGTTAAAACCATAGACAAGATAGGAGCTTACCAATCAAGCACAATAATAGCAGTAAATAAATCAAAAAAAAAACATAGCAATCCAAACAACACTGCAACAGTAATAAAGAGCACGATATTAACCACTCCTAAGAAAAAAAAATACAGAGAAGAAACAAAAACTTTATTGCTTCATTGGCTATGTATACAAAGGAACGTCTGCCGAAATGAACCCGTGATATTCAAACGTGCTATCGATCGGAACCAGCGACGGAACCTTGAACGAAACTCTCCTTCAATTGAGATGTTGTGTCCGTGTATGTGGTGTTGCTGCGACGCTAGTCAGCAGCGATGTCGATGGTTCAAGAAGAGAAGAAGGCAAAAATCTCCAAATTAGTACGCCACCGGATTCCTCTCAGATCTCCAAAATGACGTGAGTGTGTATGTGTTTTCTCGGAGCTCCCATGGCTAAGTAAATGAAGGTGATTTTACTGTTTAAAGGAGGTGGTTGCTGCTTTCAATTAGGTGTGTATTGTGCGCATGCTTTTTTGAATTTTCAGGCCCCCCTAGTAGTGTATATTATGTGTGTATTTATAGTGATAGGGTGGGGAGTAGTTTTGGGGGGAAAATATTTTGGGGAAGGTTTTGGGGGAAAAATATTTTGGGGAAGGTCTTTTGGGGAGAAAATTTAGGCTTTTCAAATGTTTGGCCAATTTGAATTTAAGACCAAGCCTTTTCACTTCACTCTTCTTTTTGTTGTTCTTTTCTTTCTTTAATTAATTAAAAACCTAAACTAAATTCCTAAATTATTTCAAATTGTAAAATTAAGCTAATTATCTAACTTTGTAAAAATGATCATTTTTTTGTGATTTTTGATTAATAGCACAATTAACTCAATGTAATTAATTCCTAAATGCAAATTAAACCTAAGGTGGCATGAAATTAAAACGTGATACTTTTTTTTTATTTATGGTTTTTCTATTATTTTAAAGAAAAACACCTTAAAATCAATTAAAATTATTTTCGTCTATTTTTAGGAGTTATTTTCATGTAGGGCAAAAATCATGTGCTCATAATAAATACTCCATATTAGGAGAAATCTACCAGGTGCAATCGCGTAGGTCCAATGTAAAAGTGCATGGGGATCTTCTGGAATACAAATCCGTAGTCCCAAAGTAAATACATAGCAGCAACAAGAAGAATATTCAATTCAATCAAATTTCACACCGAGGTAAAGCAGGTATTTCTAACCTAGCATGTTATACATAATTCAAATAGGGCAGTAGAATAAATAAGCAGTTAAATCAATTAGACATGTTTCCCTAAGCTAACAACATGATTAATTTGCAAGTAGTATAAATGGAAAGGAAAACACAATTCTAAGTACTTAATGGAAAATGGATTTTTCAACAATTAGCACAAGTACGCACTCCTCACCTTACTTACAAGGTATTTCAAAAATCAACAATATCAAATCCTAAGGGGAGTTTCCCCCACACAAGGTTAGACAAGCCCATTTACCTCGAATCAGCTCCTAATCAACCCGAAACCATGTTCTTGCCACGAGTATTCGACTCCAAATGGCGCAAATCTATTCAATACAATTGCATAATGTAAAAAACACTTCAAGTAACTGATTCTACAAATGAATTCTAAGCTAATACGCGAAATTAAGTCGCCCCTCGGGTCCACGCCTAGAAATCGGGTAAAATTAATATTTTTAGAATACTGATACTCTCAGGAGTTCATACATACCAAAAGTACCAAAATCGGATCTCAAATGACCCCTCAAATCCTCAACTCTAGGTCTCCAAAACCAAGCCCTAGTTTCCCCCAACTTTCAACCCTTAAATTCCATTATTTACAGCTCTAATACGTGAATTAATACCATTGAAATGAGTTTTTAGGTCAAAAATCCTTACCTTAATGGAATCCCCTCAAAATCCTTCTTCAAATCGCCTAAAAAGCTCCAAGAACCGCCATAGAAATAATGGAACAGCTCAAACATTGCGAAAGCAAATAACTTATACCTTCTGGCCCAGACATTTCGCATTTGCGGCCAAAATTTTGCTCCTGCGGCGCCGCTTTTGCGGTCCACGAACCGCATCTTCGGTCCTCACTTAAGTCCTCCACTTTCGCATCTACGACACACAACCCGCACCTGCTCCATCGCAGGTGCGCTTCCTTAACCGCATCTACGGTTCCTGCCAACCTTCCACTTGGCCGCATCTGCGTCTCCCTTTTCACTACCGTGAGACCGCACCTGCGGTCCCCTAGCCGCAGGTGCAATTATGATAGCAATGGAACATCTTTAGCTACCAAAACCAACTTTCAAACTTTCCGCCAACCATCCGAAATCACCCCGAGGCCACTAGCACTTCATCCAAAGGAACAAACAAGTCATAAACTACCATCAAAACTTATACCCATCTTCAATACACCTCGAACAACATCAAATCAACTAAAAGACTTCGAATTCAAGCCTAAGATTCCAAAATCTTTCGAATTACACTTTTGATCAAAATGTATACCAAACCACTTCCGAATGACCTGAAATTTTGCACACACATCACATTCAACACTACGGAGCTACCCCAACTTTCGGAATTCCATTTCGACCCTCGGATCAAAATCTCACTATCGAACCGAAACTTCAAAAATTCAACTTTTGGCATTTCAAGCCTAAATTAGCTAAGGACCTCCAAAACAAAATCCGAACAAGCTCCTAAACCCGAAATCACCCAACGGAGCTAACAGAACCCTCAAAATTCCATTTCGGGGCCGTCTTTACACTATTCCAACTACGGTAAAATTTCCAAAACATAAGCTCTCATTTAGGGACTAAGTGTCCCAAAACTCTCTGAATTTCCAAATAAATCTTCCTGACAACTCACAATAGCAGAAACAAACACGTGGAATGCAGTTAATAGAGGATCAAGATGTTAGTTATTAAAAACGACCGGCCGGGTTGTTACAATAACCCTCGTAACACCAGGGATGATTTCATCCTAATCTTCTATACACTGAAACTAGAACCCCCCGTCAATTTTTCTGCTTCGTACTTTGTTGAAGATGATGAAGACATCTTAACTCTATATTAAATGTAAAAATCTTAACCTTTCTCTAATACCAATTATTGCGAAATATCGTGGGTTAACTAGCACCTAATTACACACAAAGGAAATAGAGAAGAAAAATCAACACAAGGATTAAACGAGGTTCGGCTAAGCCTAATCCTCGGGGAAGAAGCAGAGATAGTTTTTCACTATGAATAAGAAGAAAAGCACAATACAATCTATAGAATCCCTAAGTACAATCCCTATATATCCCAAATAGTCCCAAACATATAAGAGAACGGATTTCCCAATTTGAAAAAGACAATAGCTTTTCTTTTCCCAAATCTATTAGGACAATGAATTTTCCTAAACCTATAGAGATTTTGGGTTTGCTAAAAAAACAAGAAAATAACTCAAGCCACAAATAAAAAAAGATGTTCTCAATTAGTAAATATGCAATACTATGGTTCGTTATTTGAGTAATTCACAATTTTCATATTCTATAGTTAAAAAGAACTTTAATCATTTATTCATTAAAGAATTTTTAGTAAACAGTGCTAATTAGTGAATTAAACACATGAGTTGCATAGGAACTATTGGGCTAGTGTCTAGCGTTGAGCGTTAGGCGTATTTAGGGCACAAGTCGGGTGCTTGGGGGCGTAAGCCTCACGTAACTAAACCCCGCGTATGAGCCTCAAGACATTTTGATAGTGTCCCGCTCCAGAGCGAGCCTCGAGGGACACCCAATAAAAGCCTTTTAAAACAAATGGAAGTGCTCTAATCTCAAATTTTCAATTCCAAGTATGGAACTGGAATGAGTTGTTAATTGTTGCTTATGCGAGGATAATAAAGATATTTCATGGACCAAAATAATACACTTTACATTTCAGTGATTTTTGAGAAACAAATTTAATGGTTTGCTGAAGAACCCTTCTTTTATTGGTTCAACAAATGGCAAAGTTTACCACTATTCCTTGTCTTAAATAAACTTCAACTGCCAATTTATTTTTAGCGCATGTGACCCAGATGGAGTTATCCAGGTACAAATTGATAATGTTTTAGTTTTACTAACAGCTTGTTTAAACAGTTGTTACCTGGTGTATTATATCGTATTGTTACTTTAAATACAATATTCCGATTGTTACTTAAATTTTATTGTATCGTATCGTAAATTTGTCATTATATAACGACGAAAAGTACCGCCTTATGGAATGACGAATTTGCCCCTTTTTATTATTAAATAATTCGATTTTATTATTTACTCTACCTTTTTATATAATAATATAACCTCGTACCTTACTTTTTATTTATAATATTGCAAGTTTATTCTTCATATTGTCGGTGTATGTCACCATGAAATGACCGCAAATAGTATAATACATCCAAACATTGTATACATCAAAACAATACAGTACAATACTATATGATACATTATGAAATGATAACAACCATTCAAACAAGCTATAAAGAAACCTTCTGCAAATGTAGCTTAATTTTTATTTTTTGAACAAGAATATTCAATAGTTCCTAACTTAAAACCAAAATCTTGATACAAAAACAAGAAAATAATTCTTGTTAACCACCTTAGGTAGCAATATGAACAATTGGTTGAAGCTTTAAAGCTCTCCTTGTATGCGGCCAAAATAGAAAAGGGTGATTTTGCGATCGCCAGGGCCGTACGCAATGTCACCCCGAGGGACCAAGGAAATAGCTCGGATTTCGAAGTTGTAAGGCCCCGTTAAAATTTGTTCTCAAAAACCTAGTGGCTTGTAGTGTCAAGTTCGAAATATGTGTTAGAAATGTGTAAAATTCCTCGCGACTCGCATGCTCGCTGTGGTTCGGACCCTTTGTACTGATCTAAACATTCAAAAATCAAAGAATCAAAGTTTCCCAGAAAAGTGCTATTTTTGCAGTCCAGAATGCGGTCGCAAATCAAGTATGCGGATCGCATTTCTACCGCAGATTGAGTCAATAGTTTGGTTAAAATTAAGGTCAAAATACGGTCCATTATGCGATCGCATAACTGATATACGGACTGCATTTCTATCGCAAAATGAGTCAATGTGTCAGTCAAATTTGAGGTAAAAAACGCGGTGCATTATGCGACCACAAATCGTGTTTGCAGACCGCATTTCCGCCGCAAACCCAACCAGAATGTTCAGAGTTTTGGAGCACTTTTGCGGTCCATTATGCGGACCGTATTTCCACTCTGCGATCGCAAAGTGCGACCATAAACTTGATTCGGGCTCCTATTTTTTCTAAACTTTAAACCCGACCCATTTTCACTAAAATACCCCAATCCCTTATTTTAACATACTTTCTGAACAAAATAAGAGAGAGGGAAGAGAGGGTTATTGAGAGACAAAGTTTATCTTCACCAATTTAATTTTCAAAGTCACCCAGGCCCAGGAAATTTCAAGTAATTGTCGTCACTTCCGTTCTTGCAAGTAAAATCCCCTACACTTTTTCATTAGTTTTCATATTTAAACAAAAAGGGGGGGGGGGGTCTCATTGCATTAATTCTGAAAAATATGAGTTAAAACCCATATGCATGCCTTTTTAAAACCGAAAATCTAGTAAGAGGAATTGGTAGGAGTAAAGAATTGTAAAAAGAGGTGTTGATAACCTAAATAAGTTCGGGTAGTAATTGTGAACGTCAATTCTAAGATATTTGTGTTAACTTGTGAACTAGATTGACGTTGCTAGAATGTTTGGTGAATTGAAAGTAGAAGTTAAAAAAAGAGAATTCTGCTCCAATATGTATGGCTAACTTTAACCTTTGTAAAGTCACCTTGTTGGTGTACGGGTAATTGGTATTTGATATGTATGTGGATTACTTGCGAATTCTTGTGATTAATATGCCTTGAACGTTGTCGGTTAAGCTTTTCCGCTATAATGGTGTGAGTAAATGTCAATAACCCAAGTGTGTGTGCGGGCATGAATGTGTTATGTGGTAAGAGCTGTGAAACAAACGATGGAAAGAAATCGTAATTGATGCAATTGAAACAACTGTGGCAATATCATATGTGACTTGTTGTGGGCAATTATCGTTGTGACTTGAAATGTATACGGGCTATTGTATATGTTGGAATTGGTATTGATGATTATGAACACTTTTTGTGAATTGTTGTTGTTGTTGTGTGAGATATAATTGCCTGGTAGGATCGGGTTGCGTGCCGCAACACGAAGTAATAAGGTGTGGGTTGTGGTCATAAGGGTGGGGAAGGTAATAAGGGTGGATGAGGGAATAAGGGTGGAAAAGTGATCAAAATCACTATTGAAATGAAATTATGTGAAAGTTGTGAAATCATTGATGTGGCAAAATGATGTTGAAAGGGGAAAAGGAGAGATTGTGAAACTTGTTTGGCTTTTGTTGCTCCTTTCATTTGCATTTGAGTTGTCGATTCTATTACTGTTGTTATCCGTGTATTTGTTGATTTTACTTTGGGTAAAGTTTGTTCATACATACCAGTACAATTCAAGTGTGCTAACGTCCCTTTTTGCCGGGGGAGCTACATTCGTGTTATGATTGTAGGTGGTTCCACATCAGGTACTCCAATCCACCGACAGTAGCACTCCTTCGCTCTCCGTCAGCTGTGTTGGTGAGCCTCTTTATTCTCGGGGCCCTAGGTGGCTCAAGCCACTTTTCTTCTCAGAATCTTATTTTGCTATTTGTGTAAGGTATAGCCGGAGCCTTATTACCGGCAAGTATTATAATACTCTTTTGTATCCTTAGAGGCTCCGTAGACAGGAAATGTGGGTTATGCACTTATGTATTTTGGGACAGTATAGCTTGTAAACCATGCTAAGAAACTATGTACGTTATGTAAATTTCATAAGGATTTGTTTAAGTCATACATGGGTATTTCACTTGGTTAATAGGTAATGAAAATGCGGGGTAACACGTGGGATAGAAAAGGCACCCTGGTCCGCTTGACCGGGGTTGCTCGGTCGGACACCGGTCGTGTCCCACAAATTTGGGGCGTGACAAACTTAGTATCAGATCCTAAGGTTTTAAAAGAGTCCTAGGATGTCTCGAAGCCGTATCTAGTAGAGCCCTTCTTATCGGTGTGTTGTCGACCAGATCTATAAGTAGGGGGCTGCATGGACATTTAGGAAATTACCCTCTTCTTTCTTATTCTATATCGTGCGGTGAAGTGAAAAGTGGAAGTATCTATGTCTAACTCATGCTTTGTTCTGAATTTTTCAGAAATGGTACCTAAGAAGAAAGCTAGACTCGGCCTTGGGGCAAATGCCACCCCAAGTGAGGCTATGAATCATGTACTTGATGCCGTAGGTAAGAGAGACTCCCTGGTCTTGAATCTCCCTGGCCTATCTATTCCAGATCCAAGTATTCCTTTTCCAGCTCCGGTAGAGAGTTCTACCATCCCACCCGCTGATATTCCTATTCTTGATGTTGTTCCAGCTTCCGGTCCTGGGGCTTCTGATGGGGACCTTAGAGGAGCCATCCATATGTTGACCCAGTTAGTGGCCACCCAAGACCAGAGATCTCATGATGCCTCTGTGTCCTCCAGCGGATAGGGAGATTCGCCAGCTCCAGAGTCCACCAATTTCTATGGTTAGCCCCTCCAGAGTTCATAGGCACAGACCTAGAGGCCGATTCGTAGGATTTCCTTGATGAAATGTATAAGACCCTTCGAGTGATGAAGGCTACAGAGACAGAGGGGGTTAAGTTGGCTTCATACAGGTTGAGGGGAGCAGCGGGTTCGTGCTCGAGATGTGGGAGGATTCCCATGGGGAGGAAAGACCTCCGGCTAGATGGGATGAGTTTGTAGATGCCTTTAAGGACCACTTCTTGATTGCCGAGACAATGGCAGCCCCTGGCACTAACTTCGAGGTCCTCAAGTAGGGCAGTATGAGTGTTTGGGAGTACTACATGGAGTTTGTGAGATTGTCCAAGTATGCTCCTCAGTTAGTGTCGACCATGGATGGTCGAGTTTGGCGATTTGTTCAGGGCCTTAGTCCTATGGTGGTGAATGAGGCTGCTACAGCGGCCTTACACTGGGATATGAATTACGGAAAGATTGTAGGATTCACTCAGGCCATAGATGCTAGAAAGTTAAAGATACATGCGGAAAGGGAGAGTAGCAGCAGGGCCCTATCAGTGGGTCACTTAGGGAGACTAGTTCAGGGGAGAGGGCCATCAGGGCCATCCCAGTCATATGCTCAGTCCTCAGCAAGCGCACTGCCATCTGTGCACAGTTATCAGCAGAGCAGTCACTTGAGACCAGATTCAGACAGTAGGAGACCCCATCAGTCCGGTCGTCCAGGAGGGCGATCACAGCAGCAGGGGAGGGCTCCATTCCCCAAGTGTGGGAGATTCTATACAGAGACTTGTTATGAGGATATCCCGGTGTGTTATAGATGCGGGGTAAGAGGTCATATCTAGTGGGACTGTGGTGCCCCTAGTTAGGGCATGGGTAGGGTATTTGCTTAGTCATCCAGTTCTTCAGCTGCCATATCATCCATGCGACCTCCAGCTCCAGCAGGGCATGGTGCAGTTAGGGGAGGAGCTCGTGGTAGGGGTGGACCTAGCCGATTTTACGCTTTGAGTGGTCGCCAGAGTGCAGAGGCTTCTCGAGATGTCGTTACAGGTATCTTCAATGTTCAAGCCATTGATTGTTATGCTCTTATTAATCCAGGGTCCTCTTTATCTTATGTCACCCCATTCATTGCTTCATATTTTAGGATAGAACCTGAACAACTTCATGAGCCATTCTCCGTGTCGACTCCAGTTGGTGATTCTATTATAGCCGTACGAGTTTATAGGAATTGTGTAGTCGTGGTACGTGGTCGTGTTACCATGGCCAATCTCATCGAGCTTGGAATGGTGGATTTTGATGTGATTATAGGAATGGACTGGCTTTAATCGTGCTTTGCTAAATTTGACTGCCGAACGAGAGTCATGAGACTCGAGTTCCCTAATGAGCCGGTTATTGAGTAGAAAGGAAATGGTGTGGTGCCGAAGGGTAGGTTTATTTCTTACCTTAAGGATTCGAAGATGATTAAGAAGGGGTGTATATATCATTTGGTCCGGGTGGCGGACACCACTTCAGAAGTGTCTGTCCCCAAGTCCGTGCCAGTCGTGAATAAGTTTCTTGAACTGTTTCCGGATGAGCTTCTAGAGATTCCGCCAGATAGGGAGATTGAATTCGGGATTGAGGTATTTCCAGATACGCAACCAATATCTATTCCACCATACAGAATGGCGCCAGCAGAGTTAAGGGAGTTAAAGGAACAACTGAAGGATTTATTAGAAAAGGGGTTCATACGGCTGAGTGTATCACCGTGGGGTGCTCCGGTTCTTTTTGTCAGAAAGAAGGATGGGTCGCTCCGGATGTGCATTGATTATCGACAGCTTAACAAAGTCACCATCAAGAATAAATATCCTCTGCCTCGAATAGATGACTTGTTCGACCAATTGCAAGGTGCAAGGTTCTTCTCCAAAATCGCTCTACGGTCCGGGTATCACCAATTGAAGATTAGCGAACAGGATATTCCCAAGACCGCTTTCAGAACTCGCTATGGTCACTTTGAATTCTTGGTCATGTCTTTTGGGCTAACCAATGCCCCGACAGCTTTTATGGATCTTATGAATCGGGTTTTCAAGACATTTTTAGACTCCTTCGTGATTGTTTTTATTGATGACAGCCTTGTTTATTCGCGGAGCCGGGAAGATCATGCCGTTCACCTCAAGGCAATTCTACAAACTCTTCATCAGCACCAGTTGTATTAAATTTTTGAAATGTGAGTTTTGGTTGGAGTCCGTTGCCTTTTTGGGTCATGTTATCTTCACTGAAGGGATTCAGGTGGATCCCTAGAAGATTTCAGCGGTGAAAGATTAGCCTAGACCCACGACCCCGATGGAGATTCGTAGCTTTTTGGGATTAGCAGGGTGTTATCAGAGGTTTGTGGAGAGATTCCCTACACTCGCCTCCCCATTGATTAAGTTGACACAAAAAGCAGTAAAGTTCCAATGGTCCGACGCTTGTGAGAAAAGTTTTCAGGAATTGAAGTCGAGGTTGACCTCGACACCGATACTGGCCTTGCCAGAAGGCACAGAAGGATTTGTGGTTTATTGCGATGCCTCCAGGGTTGGTTTGGGGTTTGTGTTGATGCAACATGGGAAGGTTATAGCGTATGCTTCAAGGCAGCTCAAGAATCACAAGATGAATTATCCGACGCATGACTTGGAGCTTGCGGCAATGGTGTTTGCTTTGAAAATATGGTGGCATCACCTTTATGGGGTCCATGTGGATGTGTTCTCAGACCACAAGAGTCTCCAATATTTGTTCAAGCAGAAAGAGCTGAATTTGAGGTAGTGACGGTGGTTAGAATTGCTCAAAAACTATGATATGAACATTTTGTACCATCCAGGGAAGACGAATGTGGTGGCCGATGCTCTCAGTCGGAAGTCTATGGGTAGTTTGGCTCATTTAGGAGCGGGTCAGAGGCTCTTGGCTCAAGAGGTGTATTAATTGGCCAGTCTAGGGGTTTGTATTTCAACCTTAGATGAGGGGAATGTTATGGTGCATAATGGGGCAGAATTGTCACTTGTAGCGAAAGTCAAGGAAAAGTAGTTTATTGATCCAGCATTGGCGTAGATAAAGGAGGTAGTTTTGAATAACAAGACTTTTGTGTATTCACTTGGCGATGATGGTGTATTGCGATGCCAAGGTAGGCTATATGTTCCAGATATGTATAATCTTCGGGAGAGGGTAATAGCGGAGGATCATAGTTCCAGGTATTCTGTGCACCCAGGTTCTATGAAAATGTATCATGACCTCAAGGAAATTTATTGGTGGAATGGTATGAAGAGGGGTGTGGCGGATTTTGTATCTAAATGTCCGAATTGTCAACAAGGAAAAGCCAAGCATTAGCAGCCCAGTAGGTTAGCTCAGCTTATGGAGATACCAATATGGATGTGGGAGATGATCAACATGGATTTTGTGGTAGGGTTACCTCGCACTCAGCGCAAGTTCAGCTCAATTTGGGTAATAGTGGATCGACTCATCAAATCAGCTCACTTCTTGCAAGTCAAGTCCACCGATACTGTAGAACAATATGCTAAGTTGTATAATAAGGAAATAGTAATGCTTCATGGCACTCCACTTTCTATTATCTCATATCGAGGGGCCCAGTTCACAGCTAATTTTTGGAAGAAATTTTAGCAAGGCTTGGGTTCTCAGGTGAATCTCAGCACGGCTTTCCATCCGTAGACTGATGGTCAAGTGGAGCGGACTATTCAGACACTTGAAGATATGTTGCGGGCTTGTGTCTTGGATTTTAAAGGTAATTGGGATGATCACTTGCCCCTTATAGAATTTGCTTACAATAACAGCTTTCATGCTAGCATTCAGATGGCCTCATTTGAGGCATTGTATGGGAGGAGATGTAGGTCTCCGATTAGATGGTTTGAAGAAGGTGAAGCAGAATTGATAGGGCCATATCTCATGCACCAGGCTATGGAAAAAGTTAAAGTTATTCAGGAGAGGATGAAGACTGCTCAGATTCGCCAGAAATCCTATACGGACGTACGTCGAAGAGAATTGGAGTTCCAAGTAGATGATTGGGTGTTCTTAAGGGTGTCTCCTATGAAGGGAGTCATGCGATTTGGGAAGAAAGGGAAGCTGAGTCTTAGATATGTGGGGCCTTATCGGATCGCTCAAAAGATAGGACGAGTGGCTTATAGGCTAGAATTGCCCCCTGAAATGTCCTTAGTGCACCCGGTGTTCCATGTGTCTATGTTGAAGAAAGTGGTTGGAGATCCACCACCATCGTACCAGTTGAGTCTATCGAGGTCAATGAAGAGTTATCGTATGAAGAAATTCCGGTTGCTATTCTGGATAGACAAGTTCGTAAATTGAGAAATAAGGAAATTGCTTCGGTTAAAGTATTATGGCAAAGTCAACGAGTTGAGGAAGCCACATGGGAAGCGGAAGATGAAATAAAAGAAAAATATTCCCATCTGTTTGAACAAGTCTAGTAGTGATCGTGCGAACTCTTACCTCTAAGCAAGCTGATGTTGTGTTCCATTTGGTGCAAAGACACCCCATTTCTCCCCTAAGTGCTTTACTATTGTAACTCCTCAAGTTGTGCAGGAATTGTATGTGTTGTGATTATTTGAGCCATGTGCAAATATTTTTTTTTTTGGGTAAATGAAAGTTTTGTAAGAACTCTTGTGATACGTGAATGATAAATGGTAGTATAGATTGGTTATGGTTAATTGAAATACGTATAGTGTGTTGAAGTGGTTAAATTGTATGGGACTAATTGAAGTGATTAATTTATGTGCAAAATGTAACAAGTGATTGAATATGTGCAATTTTTGAGATAATGAATTCTATACCACTTGTGGGATAATAGAAATTGTGTAATGGTGCTTGGAAACATGTTTCGGGGGATCTTTGACAGGTAGATAAGTCTAATTACAAAGGAAACTCTGGCGAAATTTTCTAAAAATATGGGAGTTAGTGAAAAATTTGGGAGTTTGCATATCATGTTTTTCAAAACCAACTGATTTTCAAAATCCTCATTTGAGGACGAATGATTTTAATGGGGGAGAATGTAAGGCCCCGTGAAAAATTATGCTCAAAAACCTAGTTGCTTGTAGTGTCAAGTTCTGAATATGTGTTACGAATGTATAAAATTCCTTGCGGCTCGCAAGCTTGCCGTGGTTCGGACCCTTTGTACTGATCTAAGCATTCAAAATCAAAGAATCAAAGTTTTCCAGAAAAGTGCTATTTTTGCGGTCTAGAATGCGGTCGCAAATCAAGTATGCAGACCGCATTTATGCTGCAGATTAAGTCTGTGGTTTGGTTAAAATTGAGGTCAAAATGTGGTCCATTATGTGATCGCATAACTGATATGCGGACCGCATTTCTATCGCAAAATGAGTCAATGTGTCAATCAAATTTGAGTTTAAAAATGCGGTGCATTATGCGACTGCAAATCGTGTATGCGGACCATATTTCTGCCTCAAACCCAAACAAAATGTACAGAGATTTGGAGCACTTTTGTGGTCCATTATGCGGACCGCATTTCCACTCTGCGATCGCAAAGTGCGACCGCAAACTTGACTCGGGCTCCTATTTTTTCTAAATTTTAAATCCGACCCCTTTTTCAATAAAACACCGCAATCCCTCATTTTAACATACTTTCTGAACAAACTAAGAGATAGGGAAGAGAGGGTTCTTGAGAGAGAAAGTTCATCTTCACCAATTTGATTTTCAAAGTCACCCAGGCCCAGGAAATTTCAAGTAATTGTCGTCACTTCTGTACTTGCAGGTAAAATCCACAACCTTTTTCCATTGGTTTTCATATTTAAACAGGAAGGGGGGTTCTCATTGCATTAATTCTTGAAAATATGAGTTTAAACCCACATGCATGCCTTTTTAAAACCTAAAACTTAGTAATAGGAATTGGGTAGGAGTACAGAATTGTAGAAAGAGGAGTTGATAACCTAAATAAGTTCGGGTAGTAATTGTGAACTTCAATTCTAAGATATATGTTTAACTTGTGAACTAGAGTGGCATTGCTAGATTGTTTGGTGAATTGAAAGTAGAAGTTAAAAAAGGGAATTCGGCTCCAGTTATGTATGGCTAACTTTAACCTTTGTAAAGTCACCTTGTTGGTGTACGGGTAATTGGTATGTGATAGGTATGTGGATTACTTGCAAATTCTTGTGATTAATATGCCTTGAACATTGTCGGTTAAGTTTTTCCGTTATAGTGGTGCGAGTAAATGTCAATAACCCAAGTGTGTGTGTGGGCATGAATGTGTTATGTGGTAAGAGCTGTGAAATAAATGATGGAAAGAAATCGTAATTGATGCAATTGAAACAATTGTGGCAATATCATATGTGACTTGTTGTGGGAAATTATCGTTGTCACTTGAAATGTATATGGGCTATTGTATATGTTGGAATTGGTATTGATGATTATGAACAAGTTTTTGTGAATTGTTGTTGTTGTGTGAGATATGATTTTCTGGTGGGATCGAGTTGCGTGCCACAACATGAAGTAATAAGGTGTGGCTTGTGGTTATAAGGGTGGCCGAGGTAATAAGGGTGAAAAAGTGATCAAAATAACTATTTAAATGAAATTATGTGAAAGTTGTGAAATCACTGATGTGACGAAATGATGTGGAAAGGGGAAAAGGAGGGATTGTGAAACTTGTTTGGCTTTGGTTGCTCCTTTCATGTGCATTTGAGTTGTCGATTCTATTACTGTTGTTATCCGTGTATTTGTTGATTTTACTTTGGGTAAAGTTTGTTCATACATACCAATACAATTCAAGTGTGATGGCATCCCTTTTTGCCGGGGGAGCTACATTCGTGTTATGATTGTAGGTGGTTCCATAGCAGGTACTCTAGTACACCGACAGTAGCACTCCTTCACTCTCCGTCAGCTCTTATGGTGAGGCCCTTTCCTCTCGGGGCCCTATGTGGCTCAAGCCACTTGTCTTCTCAGAATCTTATTTTGGTATTTGTGTAAGGTATAGCCGGAGCCTCATTACCGGCAAGTATTGTAATACTCTTTTGTATCCTTAGAGTCTCCGTAGACTGGAAATATGGGTTATGTACTTATGTATTTTGGGACAGTATATCTTGTAAACCATGCTAAGCAACTATGTATGTTATGTAAATTTCGTACGGATGTGTTTAAGTCATACATTATTATTTCACTTGTTTAATAGGTAATGAAAATGCGACGTAACACGTGGGATAGAAAAGGCACCCAGGTCCGCTTGACTGGGGTTGCTCGGTCGGGCGCCGGTCATGTCCCTTGAATTTAGGGCGTGACAAAAGTCTTCAAGGACTCTTCTCGCTTGATATCGGGGTAGAACAAACCAGAGGTTATCACTAGTGGGCGGGAAGTTCCGTAGGACCAACACCTTTTCTGACAACACCTACGCGGACAGTGACAACCTGCGCCATGCTGATTGATTGATCATACCGGTTATTTATATAATAAGTGCACTTGTACCATATTAGGGCTCCCCTCATCTATAAAGGGGTTCCTCACCATTTTTTGTAAAGCAGCCCAATACAAGATACTTCATTCAATACGAGAACATTCTTTCTGCTATCTAACTTAAACATACTCTCTATTTGACTATGTTGCTTACATTTATTGCTTTATTTACATTTATTGTGTAACATTAATTGTTCTTTATTTATTGCTCGTTACTGGCCATAAAGAGCCGCAATCACAACCCTAATAGTTGTTAATCCCCTATCGACAGCCCTTAGCTGGGCATCTAACTTGGCATCGAGGCCCCGCACGCGCTAACTTGAGGCCCCGATTCTCAACCATTTGGTTTGGTTTCTAAAAGCCATCTTCAATCTCTTATATTATTTTCTTACCCCATCACTTAGCATCTACTGCTTAAAAACCAGCATAAAAGTAGATCACATATTTTTAGAACCACATAATCAAAATCTAATTGTCCATTTTCAAGGTAAACAGTTTGGCGCCCACCGTAGGGCTAAAAATAATAGTGATTGTTTTCTTGCTGTTTTACTATATAATGCAAGTTATCTTTCACACTTTTTCCTCTCCAAGATCTTTGATTTCAAGTCGAAATGCCTAACTCAGTAAACGCACGTGAGAACAACAGTTTTAAGGACCATAGAGAAAGCGGTGTAGCTATTCCAGGTTTTGTTATGCCGCCACAAGACCCTGAGGTCACACCAGAGCCGATTTTCATTGATATGGCCTCATGCAATGCTCAACGCATTGGCATAAGTTTCTACACTGACAAGAGTGTATGCCGAGAAAATCAACAAGACACTCGGGAGAACCTCACCCGGGAAGAAAGAAAGTCAAACAGGGAGAGTGAGGCAGAAGAACCTCAGCAAGCCATCCATATGAATATAGGACTGACCGTTGTTCCCCATGGATTTGTGGTCAAGCGGATAAAGGATTCTGCGGAAACACAAGGACAAACTAGGGGTCGCATATCTGAGGATATCCTCGCGTACAGAGAGAAAGACAATGAGACGCTGTCTCATCCATACAACGATGCGCTAGTAATCTCGTTTCTCTTAAATGACATTCAAATCAAATGTGTGCTCGTGGATTCAGGTAGCTCGGCTAATATAATCAGATCGACGGTGGTAGAACAGCTCGGATTACTCGACCAAATAATACCTACCTCTCAAACCCTCAACAGCTTCAATATGGCTGGCGAAGCAACAAAAGGAGAGATCACCCTCCTGGTAAACATATCCGATGCAGTTCGAGATACCAGATTCCATGTCATTAAAGGTGATGCAAGGTACAATGCCTTGCTCGGTAGGTCGTGGATACATAACATGAAGGCGGTACCATCAACCTTGCATCAGATGATGAAGTTTCCAATAAAGGAAAGAATAAAGATAGTGTATGGCGAGCAACATGTGGCGAAGGAAATGTTCAGGGTCCATGAAGAGGTACCGGATCCCATACGCCCTACCTTGGAAGAGTTGGAAAGCCAACAAACCCCCGAGGATTGATGAAGAGGACTTCCTCACTCCCAGAACCTTCATTGCCCCTGAATAATCGGATGCAACAAAGTTGACTATCGAAGAATTGGAGCAACCCGTATTGATCGAGCATCTCCCAGATTGGAAGGCATACCTAGGGACGGGATTAACCCCCGAACTCAGGGAAAAACTCATTTTATTCCTTACTAATAACATTGATTTCTTTGCTTAGTCCCATTTAGATATAACAGGGATCCCACCGGAGATAACCACCTATCATCTAAGTGTCGATCCCAGGTACAAATCGCTGAAGCAAAAAAGAAGACCCCAATTCGAGATAAAGCATGCATTCATTAAAGACGAGGTAATAAAGCTCCTCAAGATAGGGTCTATTAGGGAAGTAAAATATCCCGATTGGCTGGACAATGTGGTGATGGTTCCAGAAAAAATGGAATAATCTAAGAATGTGCGTAGATTATAAAGATCTAAATAAGGCGTGCCTAAAGGACTCGTTCGCACTGCCCAACATCGGCCGTTTGATCGATGCCACGGCCGGCCATGAAATCCTCACTTTTCTCGATGCCTATTTGGGGTATAATCAAATTCAAATGAACCCCGAGGATAGAGAAAGGACTTCATTCATCACAAAGTACGGTACGTACTGCTGCAATGTAATGCCCTTCAGGATAAAATATGCAGGGGCCACATACCAACGCCCAGTTAACAAGATGTTCAAACATCAAATTGGTAAGTCCATAGAATTTTATATTGACGACATGCTAGTTAAGTCCATGTGTGCAGAGGACCATTTGACTCATTTGCAGGAAACGTTCGACATCCTCAGAAGTTACAACATGAAGCTAAATCCTGCGAAGTGTGCCTTTGAGGTAGGATCGGTAAAATTATTAGGCTTCATCATATCGAATAGAGGAATTGAGATCAACCCCGATAAAATCAAAGCCATCGAGGAAATTATGATGGCAAATAACGTAAAGGCAGTGCAGCGACTGACCGGGCAGATAGCGGCCTTGGGTCGGTTCATATCGAGGTCATCAAACAGGAGTCACCATTTCTTCTCCTTTCTCAAAAATAAAAACAACTTTGAATGGACTCCGTAATGCCAACACACCTTGGAGGGGTTGAAGCGATACCTGAGAAGCCCGCCTTTGCTCCACACCCCAAAAGAGGGTGAAACATTGTATTTGTACTTGGCTGTATCCGAGATAGCGGTAAGTTGTGTACTTGTTCGAGAAGAACAAGGTAAGCAATTCCCTATTTATTATGTAAGTCGGACCCTGGTGATGCCGAAACCAGATATCCGCACCTGGAAAAGCTAGCTCTTGCATTAATAAGTGCATCTCGAAAATTGAAACCTTACATCCAATATCATCGTATTTGCATTTTAACAACGTATCCGTTCAAAGCATACTACATAAACCCAAATTATCGGGCTGACTGGACAAATGGGCCATTGAACTCGGGGGATATAATATCGAGTATCAGCCCCGGACGGCTTTCAAGTCACAAATTTTGGAAGACTTTGTAGCCGGCTTCAGTCCCTTCCTCATACCCGAGGTCGAGAAAGAATGTTTGCTAAAAAGGGGCACATCTTCTGGGGTATGGACCCTGTTCATTGACAATGCCCCAAATGTAAGAGGATTCGGGCTCGGCATAGTTCTAAATCCACATAGGGGCGGCATGATTAGGCAATCTACAAAAAATGCAAGGTTAACTAACAATGAAGCTGAGTATGAGGCTATGATTGCAGGTTTAGAATTGTCCAAAGGCCTAGGAGCTGAAGTTGTTGAATCAAAATGTGATTACCTCCTAGTGGTAAATCAGGTAAATGGGAGCTTCGAGGTTCGAGAAGACAGGATGCAAAGATACTTAGACAAAATTCAAGTACCATTGAACCTCTTCAAAGAATGGACTTTGGATCACATACCTCGAGAGGAAAACAGTAAAGTCGACACCATCGCTAACCTGGGATTGTCTGTCGAGGAAGATGACATACTCCCTGGATCTATTGTTCAACTATCCAAATCAGTGATCGTGGAAGGCCATGCCGAGATCAACTCCACTAGCCTCACATGGGATTGGAGAAATAAATATATCAGTTATTTGGAAAGCGCGAAGCTACCTGCAAACCCAAAAGAGTCGAGGGCCCTGCGAACCAAAGCAGCCCGATACTCGATCGATGAAAATAGAATTCTTTACAGAAGAACTTTTGATGGCCCCTTAGTATTCTGTTTGGGGCCATGAGACACTATGTGCTCCGAGAGATCAACGAGGGCACCTGCGGAAACCACTTTGGTGCCGATTCCTTGGTTCGAAAAATAATCAAGGTAGGCTACTATTGGGATAGCATGGAGAAGGACACCAAAGATTTTGTCCGCAAGTGCGAGAAATGTCTAAGATTTTCCCCAATGATTCTCCAACTTAGTGAACAACTAATTCAGTTTTATCGCCATGATCATTCATGAAATGGGTGATGGACATCGTCGGGCCTCTACAGACAGCACCAGGTAAAACTAGATTTATTTTTTTTATAACTGACTACTTCTCGAAATAGGTTGAAGCGCAGGCCTTCAAAAAAATAAGAGAAAAAGAAGTCATTAATTTCATCTGGGACCACATCATGTGCAGATTCGGAATTCATTCTGAGATAATGTGCGATGACGGGAAGCAATTCATCAGAAGCAAAGTGACTCAGTTCCTCGAGGACCACAAGATAAAAAGGATCATGTCGACACCCTACCACCCGTGTACAAACGGCCAAGCCGAGTCCACAAACAAAACCATCATTCAAAACTTAAGAAAGAAGTTGGAAAGCGCAAAAGGAAGATGGAGAGACATATTACTTGAAGTGCTCTAGGCATACCAAACAACTCAAAATAAAGCATGGGGGAAATGCCTTTCTCCCTGGTGTATAGCGCCAAGACTTTGATACCGGTCGAGGTCGGGGAACCCATCGCCAGATTCCGACACACCACCGAGAGCTTGAACAATGAGGCCATGACTACTGCTTTCGAATTATTAGATGAAAAGCGAGAAGCCTCACTAGTCAGAATGGCCGCACAAAAATAGAGAACCGAAGGATACTACAACAGGAGAACAAATCTCTGACATTTTGGAATCGGGGACTTAGTCCTAAGGAAAGACACCTTTAATACTCGAAATCCTAATGAAGGAAAGTTAGGTTAGAACTGGGAAGGATTGTACCGCGTCCTCGGGGTAGTCGACAAAGGGTCCTAAAAACTCGGCACCATGGAAGGCGAACAACTTCCAAGCAATTGGAATATATCAATGCTCAAACTCTACTACTTCTAAAAGCTCAAAGGACTTAGGTTTCAAAGGCATGCATTGCACTCTTTTCCTTCGATCGGGTTTCTTCATCCCACAAAAGGGTCTTTTACCGACAAGGTTTTTGATGAGGCAACATCTATATGCTACCTAAGAAAGACCCAATAAGTATTCAAGGCTTCGAGAAGCCTCGAATACTGGGAAGCATCCCCCCGGAAGATCACCTCCTCGGGGAAGCCAAGACATGCTGAATGGGGTCTCGATTGGAAAATGATGTATTAGGCCAAACGGTCAAACGAACCGTGTCCGTATAGAATAACAGAGCCCTAGACGGCGAAGACGCGTATACTTGTACCAAGTAATCAAAGAATATTTTCCTCTCCATTAAAACATTTCGCGTCTCAAAGAAGCTTGCCATTTCTTAGAAAAATGTCTCCAGGGCCCAAAATGTCCCGAACACCCGGGGACTGGCATCCCGAACACTCAGGTACTGGCGTCAAAAACTCGAAGCTAAGCCCTCAATAGGGCAACATTAAGATTGCAAAAATGGCTCCCGAAGCCAAAAAATGTCCCGAACACTCGGGGAGTGGCATCGAAAACTCAAGGGTACATGACCTTCGGGTCAAGAACTCCGAACTCATAAGCCCCCAATGAGGCAATACCAAATTTACAGGGAATTGCTCCCGAGCCTATAAATTCTCGATGACTCAGGGACTGCCGCCAATTGCCACCCCTATTGATCTGTCAAAACCCGGGGCTATAAGGCCTCATGCGGGTAACCTCGAACGCGCAAGACCTTCATAAGGAAATATCAAATCTATAAGACTTTCATAGGCAATATCAAATCTATAAGACCTTCATAACGCAATATCAAATCAGTAAGACCTCAAGAAAGACATGAACCATACTTATACCAAGTAACCAAACCTGTAAGACCTCAAGCAAGGCATGAACCATACTTGTACCAAGTAACCAAAGCTGTAAGACCTCAAAGGTATGTAAAAATTTATAAGACCTCACAAAAGGCATAATCTCGATCTTAAAGTTAAGGCTATATATCAAACTTATAAGACCCCTAAAATGGCATACCCTCAATATAGACGTTGAAAACTACTTCACTCGGGGACTGACAGGGTCTGGCCAAACACAATGACTACGGTCAGAAGGCTATGCTAGCCAAACTAATGCAACCCGGAGACTCCCGATCGTCTCTACAAAATCACAACCCTTCAGTTACTTCGAAAGAACTTTAAAAAGAATCGGTTAAAATAGGCTACCCTCAACATAAGCAAAATGGCTTCGACCATGTCAGCTCCAAAACTAAAGGCTTCGAAACACACGGCCACTGAGCAAAACCTCCCAAAGTGCTCGATCACCACCACATAACGACTCGCAATCGAGGTTTTCCCAAACCGTCAAAGAGTCAGGCAAAAACAAATTCAAAAATCATTAACGAGGGAAGAATAAAGCCAATATTAAAGGTCCTACTGACCGTAAAGCGTAAGAGCCACCGTCGCCAGCCCATACAAAAGGTCATACTGACCTAACACGTAAGAGCCTAAGGGCCAGCTTTTAATACAAAAACTTAAGGGTCAATAAGCTCGGGTCCAAACCCGTCTCGGAGTCTGTACCAGAAACAATTAACTAAATATGCCTAAGAGCTCAAACACTGACTTATACTAAAAAGGTCATACCGACCTAACGCGTAAGAGCCTAAGGGCCAGCTTGAAATTCAAACACTTGAGGGCCAACGAGCTCGAGTCAAAATTAGACTCGGAGACTGAGCCTGAAACAATTAACTAAAAATGCCTAATAGCACGTATGTGAGAGCCACTGTTGTCGGCCTAAATCGCCAGCTTATGTCAAAAGGTCGTGCCAACCAAATGCGCGAAGGCCTACGAGCCAACCTAACAAAGCTTCAGGGGCAAATATTATACATGAGGATCATTACTCAAGGTCCGGTTCACTAGGCCAATCATCAACTGAAATATCAATTCAAAAACGAAGAAAGACGTGCACAAATAGAAAAAAATGCATAGAACATGAAACCAAAAGGTTTTATTTTATACACGTACGTGAAAAAATATAAAAGCTACATTGGCAAATGCCCTTTGAAAAGCACCTTGCAAAAAATCAAAGAGAGCCTAGCCTACTCGGGACCAACGGCCCCCTCAGAAACTATGCTTTCGATAACATCGGCCATAACCTCTGGATTTCCAAATGCCTCCTCTCCCACAGGAACTCCGCTTCCATATTTATCGCCTCCCGGGTCACTGCTCGACTAATCTTCGGAAGGAAGTAGGGTCACGGATTCCTCTTCTAGGGATTTCCCCCTTTCAATTTAGGTAATTAAATCAATGCCCCTGCATATATATCCTCGAGCGTCCGTCTCCGAGATTCTAACTGAGCATACTCCACTGCCCGGGTCTGGTGAAGCTCAGCCTCTTCGAACACCTTTCGGGCCTGAGCAATCGCAGTAGCAGCGTCCTCCTTATGCGAGGTCAGAAACGCCTCAGCCTCAGCCCTGACTTCCGATAACTTAGTAGCCAACTCAGTATGGAGATTCTTATGCTTGCTGATCTAAGCCCTCATTTCTTCGAGGCGATGCCCGATCGCAACCATCTCTCCCTGGAGGGCATTTCTCTTAGAGATCGTCTCATTCAAGTGCCGTTTGAGTACAAGAATTTCAGAATCCTTGGCTCGGAGCTCCTTCCCCGTAAGGGATTCTTTCTCCTTAAGCTGCAAAAATTGACCAAAAAATATTAAAACAATGAAGTTAGTAAGACATACAGACAAAAAATAAGCGGGAGCTATGTAACCTGTTCAGCAAGGCGAGATTTTCCCCGGACGCCGCCTCCAAGCAGCCCCGAAAGCTATAGAGTTACTCCTCCTCCTTGATCGAAAGGGTCCTGAGTTCATCAACCTCCGAGGTGAGCCTCTTATATTCACCCTCATGGCAAGTCAGCTCGGCTTCAATATCGAAAAATGATTGATCGTAAAGCGCCTTACCCTGGAACCATGAAAAGAATAAGGTTAACAAGTCGAAAGAATAAAGCGCCAAGCATAATTTACAAATAAATTACCTGCTCACATAGCCTATCGATCTCACTGAAGACGATCAAAATGCCAGGTTCAGGCTTTTTCTCAGGCACAGTACAAGGCTTTCCTAACATATTCTTATCGCCACTGGATGCCCCCGCGTCGAAAGACTTTGTATTGGGAACATCTTGCGTCCCCCTAGAAGGAAGAAACGACTCCAAATCGGAGTCACCCACTTCAACAACCTCGATCGTATCGATTGGGGACACATTTTCCTTCTGAAGAGCTTTGAGAATAATCTCTCCCGATCCGCCTATGAAGAGCGCATCATTTTGAGGAAAATTTTTGCCATCAACCGGCTCAGCGACGCCGCCCGATACGCCCTTGTTGGTCTTTTTAGCCTGAGGCAGGGATGCAACAGAACCAAGTCGCAGCTCAAAAACTGTCGATTCAACCATATGCAAGACGGTCAGATATTCTCCCCCTCAGGTGATATCAGGGGATTATCATTCCTTTCGCCTCCAGCTCGAAGGCCCCCCGACACTTCTGGGATTTGGGCTGCTGAATCATTCTTAGGATCTTCTACCCAGGCTCTCTTAAGCATCGGGGAATAAGTCAACGTACTCCCTTATTTTCTCCATTCTTCATCAGGTTTCAGAGCACCCGCTTCCCCGCACGAGGCTTCTCTCATCAAAATGAGAGCGCAATTGACAATGATCTTCGTAAAACTGAAAATATAACAGAGAATAAAGTCCCACCGTGATCCTTGGCTTCCCATCGAGCCTTGGACAAAGTACACCACGTGCGCTCAAGGTATGGGCATATCGAGTTCTGTTTAGCTACCAAGCCTGAAAGATCCCTGACCACATCAAGATATGCCAAAATAGCTGTATCAGCAGAAGAAGTCAGTCCATGAAAAGATATAAATGGGAAGTTGACTAGGTATGTCTACCTACGCTTCATGTTCCATCTTTCAGGGAATGGCACCTTCTCTGAGAGGATCAAGTCTGAAGTCCTAACTCAGACGAAACGGCTCATCCATGCTTCATTCCTGGCCTTGTCGGTACAAGAAAAGAGGCACCTCAAGGCCCAGCAATGAACTTTACTCAGCCCCCTACGAAAAAGTCGAGGGCTATACATTCTGATCAGGTGGTCAAGGGTGAAGGGCATCCCCTCGATCATACTCATGTAATATCTGGTCATGTAAACGATGCGCCAGAATGACGGATGAATTTGGCCGAGAGTCACTTGATATCATTCGTAGAAGTCAAGGATCATAGGGTCTATCGAAGGCATGGAGGGCACCGCCGGGCCAAAGGTAAATGGATAAGTATACACACTGAGGAAGTCCGCTTTATATGTCGTTATATCCCCCCCCAAGGAATCTCCACTAACACTGCATCTTCCAGCGGCAGTCTATCCTCACCCTCTCGACGTTCGTTATTAAACTAACGTAACAAAACGCGGGCTTACTTCACCCCGGCTTTGAAGAAGGACTTTCGACCTTGAAATCAGAGGCCGTCTCAAAGACCTTTGGAACAGATGTTCTAGCATCAGAAGATGTTGTTACCCTACCCTCAGAGGAGGGCGTGGAAGAGGAAGGCATGACTTACTGAGAGATAAAAAAGGAAGGGCTCGCGATTTTACCAAAAGGTCGCAGAGAGAGAGTGGAAAAATCACGCTTCGGAAAACAACGCAGATGGAAGGTAGGAAAGAAGAAAAAAAAACTCTATTGGGAATCTGATAGCACAATAGAAAGGAAGGGGCTACGACGTGAGTATTTATAGAAGCCCAATTGAGCGGGCCAAAAGACAGACAACTGTTATTAATTAATCCGAAGACTTTGGGGATTGTGTGGTCACAACCTTTATAATCCTTGTCTGCTACATCAGTTACCTAACAAGTCGCGACCGTTTGCTCCGATGGAAGCATCGAAGGGGCAAGATCTCGAGATCATTTCTCTTTATTTCAATTTGAGAAATGTGGGAACATTTTTTTAGAATTCTCATACTCTCACGAGTTCATGCATAACAAAAGTACCACAATCGGACCTCAAATGGCCCCTAAAATACTCAAGTCTAGGTCTCCAAAACCAAGCCCTAGCTTTCCCAACTTTTAACCCTTAAATTCCATTAATTACAGCTCTAATCCGTGAATTAATACCATAGAAATAAGTTTTTAGGTCCAAAATCCTTACCTCAATGGAATCCCCTTGAAATCCTTCTTCAAATCGACCAAAAAGCTCCAAGAACCGACTTAGAAATGGTGGAATAGCTTAAAAATCGTGAAGGAAATAACTTATACCTTTTGGCCCAGACATTTCATCTGCGGCCAAAATTCTTCTCCTGCGGCGCTGCTTTTGCGGTCCACGAACCACATCTGCGGTCCTCACTTAAGTCCTCCACTTCCGCATCTACGACACACAACCCGCACCTGTGCCATCACAGGTGCGGTTCCTTAACTGAATTTGTGGTTCCTGCCAACCTTCCACTTGGCCGCATCTGCGGCTCCTTTTTCACTTCTACGAGACAGCACCTGTGGTCCCCCAGCCGTAGGTGCGATTATGACAGCGATGGAACATCTTCAGCTACCAAAACCAACTTCCAAACTTTCTGCCAACCATCCAAAATCAACTCGAGGACCCTAGGACCTCATCCAAAGGTACAAATAAGTCATAAACTACCATCCAAACTTATACCCATCTTCAATACACTAAAAACAACATCAAATCAACCAAAACACAACGAATTCAAGCCTAAGGTTCCAAAATCTTTTGAATTACACTTTTGATCAAAAAGTATACCTAACCACGTCCGAATGACCTAAACTTTTTGCACACACATCACATTCAACACTATGGAGCTACTCCAACTTCAGGAATTTCATTCCGATCCTCGGATCAAAACCTCACTATCGAACCGGAACTTCAAAAATTCAACTTTTGGCATTTCAAGCCTAAATTAGCTATGGACTTCCAAAACACAATCCAAACAAGTTCCTAAACCCGAAATCACCCAACGAAGCTAACGGAACCATCAGAATTTCATTCCGAGGCCGTCCTTACATTATTCTGACTGCGGTCAAATTTCAAAAACTAAAGCTCTCATTTAGGGACTAAGTGTCCCAAAACTCTCCATATTTCTAAATAAATCTTCCGGGCAACTCACAATAGCAGAAACAAATACGGGGAATGCAGTTAATGGGGGATCGAGGCGTTAATTATTGAAAACAATCGGCCGGGTCGTTACAATAACACTTGTAACACCAGGGACGATTTCATCCTAATCTTTCATATACTGAAACTAGAACCCCCCCCCCCCAAAGTTTTTTGCTTCATACTTTGTTTAAGATGATGAAGACATATTAACTCTAGATCATATATAGAAATCTGAACCTTGCTCTAGTAACAATTATTGCAAAATATCGTGGGTTAACTAGCACACAATCACACACAAAGCAAATAGAGAAGAAAAGTTAACACAAGGATTTAACGAGGTTCAGCTAAGCCTAATCCTCGGGGCAGAAGCAGAGAGAGTTTTCCACTATGAATGAGAAGAAAAGCACAACACAATCTATAGAATCCCGAAGTACAATCCCTATATATAGATCCCAAATAGTCCCAAACCTATAACAGAAAGGTTTCCTAATTTGAAAAAGACAATAGCTTTTCCTTTCCCAAATCTATTAGGACAATGGATTTTACTAAACCTATAGATATTATGGTTTTCCTAAAAATACAAGAAAATAATTCAAGCCACAAAAAAAAATCACCCTCTCGATGTTCTCAATTAGTAAATATACAATACTATGGTTCGTAATATGAGTATCTCACAATTTCATATTCTATAGGTAAAAAGAACTTTAATCATTTATTTGTTAAAGAATTTTGAGAGTTAACAGTGCTAATTAGTGGATTTAACACATGAGTTGCATAGGAACTATTAGGCTAGTCCCGAGCATTGAGCGTTAGGCGTGTTTCGGGCACAAGTCGGGCGCTTGGGGGCGTAAACCTCACTTAACTAAACCCCACATATGAGCCTCAAGATATTTTGATAGTGTCCCGCTCCATAGCGAGCCTCGAGGCAAGCCCCAGAAAAGCCTTTTAAAACAAATGGAAGTGTTCTAATCTCAAATTTTCAATTCCAAGTATGGAACTGGAATGAGTTGTTAATTGTTGCTTATGCAAGGATAATAAAGATAAATCATGGACCGAAATAATATAACTCTACGTTTTAGTGATTTTTGAGAAACAAATTTAACGGCTTGCTGAAAAACCCTTCTTTTATTGGTTCAACAAATGGCAAAGTCTACCACCATTTATTGCCTTAAATAAACTTCAACTGCCAATTTATGTTTAGAGCATGTGACCCAGATGGAGTTATCCTGGTACAAATTGATAATGTTTTAGTTTTACTAACAGCTTGTTTGAGTAGTTGTTACCTGGTGTATTGTATCGTATTATTAATTTAAATACAATATTTCTATTGTTACTTAAATTTTATTGTATCATATCGTAAATTTACTCCCTTCTTCATCAAGTTTCAAAGCACCCGCTTCCCCGTACAAGGCTTCTCTCATCAAAAGGGCCTCCCCAGACCTACCCAAAAACAAATCTTCATAAAATTAAAACTATAACAGAGAATGAAGTCCCCCCGTGATCCTTGGCTTCCCATCGAGCCTTGGATAAAGCGTGCCACGTGCGCTCAATGTATTGGCATATCAAGTCCAGTTTAGCTACCAAGCCTGAAAGATCCCTGACCGCATCAGGATACACCGCAAAAGATGTATCAGCAGAAGAAGTCAGTCCACGAAAAGATATATTCGAAAGAAATAAATGGGCAGTTAACTAGGTATGTCCACTTACGCTTCATGTTCCATCTTTCAGGGAATGGCACCTTCTCTAAGGGGATCAAGTCTGAAGTCCTAACTTGGACGAAACGGCTCATCCACAGTTCGTTCCAAGCCTTGTTGGTACAAGCAAAGAGGGCCCTCGAGGCCCGGCAATGAAGCTTAATCAGGCCCCATTGAAAGAGTCGAGGGCTATACATTCTGATCAGGTGGTCAAGGGTGAAGGGCATCCCCTGGGTCATACTCATGTAATATCTGGTCATGTAAACGATGCGCCAGAATGACAGATGAATTTGGCTGAGAGTCACTTGATATCGTTCGTAGAAGTCAAGGTTCACAGGGTCTATCGAAGGCATGGAGGGCACCGCTGGGCCAAGGGTAAATGGACAAGTATACACACTGAGGAAGTCGGCTTTATATGTCGTTATATCGCCCCCCCCCCCCCCCC